>JABEVN020003431.1:0-18303 GCA_013146195.2 Codonopsis lanceolata | reverse complement strand
TCCAAAGCATCCATCTTCATTGCAATGTTCACAACATCATGCCACAGCCTCTCTGGGCTACCATACCCGTGTTGTGCCTCAGGTGAGAGTAATCCTTCTTAGCAAAAACAGAAGGTCATCTTTCTCCACCTGTACATTGTTGTAGACATTAGCACCCCGAACCTCTTCTTAGGGTAGCTATCCCCATCTCAGCCAGCAACCAAACTTCAGCCTCTGTGAAGTGGGAAACATTAACAACAATCTTATGCCTCATCAACTTTGATATCTTAACTTTTGGACTCACCCCCCTAGCCATAAGGCACGATATGTCTTCGTACTCATAATCCACAATTCCGGAAGTTACGGCCAAATTATAACTCTGTACCATCAGATAACCCTTTAAAAATAGATGCCTCAAGTCATTCTTCATGACAAGTTTCACGTATATAAGAGACATGGCCACTCCATAGCTGACTTATCTGCACACCCCAGCCAAGGCAGAGCATCAAATCCCTATACAGTGGTTCATTGCTTGGTTTTGAACTCCAGGCCTTCGAGAGTCATTGACCACCACAGGCATGGAAATGGCGGCAATTGAATCCTCCATAACAAAATTTTCGACATATGTTTGGGCATTATTCAACGAACCTTCACCGAATGCCTTGTCTTGCTGCTTAACCCAAGAGCGTGATTCGATTTCAAACCCTTGGTCCATATCCTTGAGGACGAATTTGTCCGGCATGGCCAAGTCACGCAACAAATTCTTTCTCTCCTATTCCAATGAGGGATTCCTCCCAGTCCCAGCATACCAAATCGATGTCACTAACCCCAGGCTTCCCAGCCTTGCGTACGTACTCGTGGTTAGTAGCCTTAGGTACAGCCTTCAGGAAGTCGTAAACAGTCTTAAATTCCGACATCTTTCCGACTCCTTCACACCGACAATGTCACTGAGTATCAGCCTAGACCCTCGGGTCCAACGGCTCCCTAATCCTATAAAGGAACTTGGTTAGCTGACTGAGCCGCTTAGAATCCTTTAACATAGACCCCTCGGGGGTCAGTATAAATAGTATAGATTGCCAATTGCTTGTACAATCGCTAGAACGCAAGAAGTCAATTTAATACTCCGTAGCTTTTAATCCCTCGTATGTTGAGGTGGTTGATGGTTTCGAAAAGGCAGCCGACCCGACGCAGAAGAAAAACGCCGGGAAGGACAATGAGAAAGCTGCCACCACTAAGAGCATCCCCATTGTACAACATTTCATCTTTTTATTTATGGAGAAGAGTGAATGAGTGATAACATTGTACACCATTTCATCTTCTTTCTTATTTATAGAGAAGAGTAGTAATATTGTACACCATTTCATCTTCTTATTTATGGAGATTGGAGAAGAGTGATGGTCACCTTTTAAAGATAGGATTAGCCAACGAGAAGAGAAAGAGTTTTTTCGTCCTAAATATGAAAAAACAAAAAGAATCTTCCCATGTGTCATGCATGTAAGGGGTAAAATGTAATATTTTTTATTAGGATGTGTTAAATTTAAGGGTAATGCTAAGGTCACTCTAATAGCATCCAATTTTGGGTACCAAATGATGTGACATCTTATGTGTTATATTGTTAACATAACTTTTTAAATTATAGTGGAGCCCATAAAATGTCAAATAAGATGATATATTGGAAACCACGTCATTTGGTGCACAAATTTGAGTGCTCATTGAGTGGCTCTAGCATTACTCTAAATTTAATATTTTTTGTGTAAGAAGATTATTCAATGAAAAGATATATTCTTAAGTGAGTAAAAAAATAAAAATGTGTAGGTGACAGTGAGACCCAGCTAAGAAAATACTCCATCCGGATCTATATATAAGCAAAAAATATCAAATTTTGGTGAACTTAAATGTAAGCAAAAATCACCATATTAAACTCTACTCACAACTTCAAGAAGTTTGATACCAAAAAAACCCCTTGTTAATTCTTTTGTTTATCAAGATGTGTGCATATTCCATATACACAAAGAGTCACTAATTATAAAAGGAGTTATAATGAATTAATGACAATGGGTTAATATTGCATTAATTATCATCAGTTTTGAGTGAGATACTTATGAGTATTTTAGTAAGTATATTTTTGTTTTATATAAAATCAAGACAATTTAACTAATTTAACTTATTTTCTTAATTTGTGTGAAATCGATTACTAATTTAACTTATGATCTACCTCTAAGGACACAAGACTCAGAAGCGTTGAAGTGAGCTAAAAAGAGTCATCCCACTTTCATTTGTTAACATGGTATCAGATCTTTGGTTTGAGAATATCGTGGGTTCGAGTCATCCCACTTGCATTTATTACACGGAACATTGTGAGTGTATGTTGTCACTCTGTTTGCTTTGTGATGCTCCTAGTGAGACATGTTTGTGTATCTCTCTATGTGTGGACGGGTCATACGTGAAGTGAGTGTTAAACTTGTTATATATTGCTTTGTGATGCCTCTGGCTAGGCATGTTTACGTGTGGATGGGTCACACGTATACATTGTTGAACCTCTATCTTAACAAAAGTTATCATAAATTACATTTAAGATTTGTGGGATGTGATTTTATCAAAAATGTTTAGTTCATGAATTAAGACCAACACATCCATCAAAATTACAATTGAGATCTGGGTTGATGAATTTGATTCTATCAAAAATTCAGTTGGGATCTGAGTTCATAGATTCTATTGCTTCAATTTTGAATTGTTGACTTCCTATACTTGACCCATCATGAATAATATTCTTCCTAGAATTGAACTTTTTAATGGTGCTTGGTAGATTGGTCGGAAGAATTGTGAGATGGAGAGCGATAAAATCTGTGTAGAACAATTGAAGTTGAGTCGATCTCAGATGATGTGTCTTTGGTTAGCAATAGAATTACCCTGTCTTTTGTCATATGCATTAATTGGGTTGCCAAACAATGGAAAATAGACTTTATTTTTATTGAAAATTATCTTCATAAAAATGATTTTTGGAAATCATTGACGGGAGGTTATTTTCCATGAAACAAACGAAGTTTTAGAGTCAAATAAATTTGGTTTCTAATAATTGTCTTTCCTTTTTACAATTATCTCTGTAGTTCTTTTCTTTTTTTTTTTCTTTTTTTTTTTTGATGAGTGAGGAGTAATATTAGTAATGCATCAAATCAGGTCATACAGTCTACGTACACTAGAGGTATACATCATCAAAGAATTAGTCAAAAGATATATTATTTACAAAATCTACAAAAGAAGCTAAAAGACTAGAAGGATGATGAGCTACCCCGAAGCACCAAAAATGAAGAGTATGTAGTAAAGAATTATTCAATTCTTGGACGGCCTTTTCCTCGTTGTCAAAAATTCTATGGTTTCTCTCCCTCCAAATAGTCTAACACACGTCCAAAGAGGCTGCCTCTCAAACACGGTTCCTCCTCCCTTTGTCTAACATGGATAGAGATGTTAAAAAGGCCAGAAACCGTAGGGTTGACCCTATTAACCGGAAACATGAAAGGGTTAGGATTGGGAAAATTCAACCCTGTTAATAAACAGGCTGATCCTATAGGGTCAGGGTTCAACTGGGTTGAGCCCGCGGGTTGGAAGCTTATGGCTAAAATAATTGTTCGAAAATGTTAAAATTAAGATTCAAACCTACAACCTCTTAAGAGTATAAGAAATTATGGATGACCCTTTATACCATTCAACAATCCTAAATTGTTTGTTCTAAATTCAAATGCATAATATATATTATCATCTCATTTGGTAAACCAATATCTATGTTCTATTAGCTTTGTGATGATGTATGTGCATTTGATGAAAGTTAAACCCAAACATGGTCGTATGTACAATTCTAAGACATATAAGTTTCCAAAATTGGTCAAAATTATATTTTTGGATACATAATTAGATATGTTAAAAGGGTTAGAAACGCATGGTTGACCTACTGTCGAGGAATCGGAAAGGGTTAGCGTCGGGAAAATGTAACCCGTTTAAATTCCGTGTTAAACGGGTTGACCTTAGTATTATATTTTATTATTTGATTAAAATATTTGATTGTATTAACTTCTTACCAACATTTATTTTATATTATTTTATTATTGTAGATGAAGATGATAATGATGTTAAAGAAGATACTTTCTCAAAAGAAAACTCGATTTCATGTTTTTAATTCGTATTGTTAATCGTTGTCACTTGTCCGTCAATATGTTTGTTACTTAATTTTGATTTTTTTGATTTAAATAAGGCATCATGTGTTAATAGGGCTGACCCTGTTAAACCGCACCCTACAGGGTTAGGGTTAGGGTTGTGATTTGAGTGGCCCGTTTAAATGACTTCGTTTAACTTAGCGTCCTATAGGGTCCACAACTATAGAGGCTGACTTATAGGGTTAGGGCCAACCCAATTTAACATCTCTAAACATGGATCAGCCCCTTATGTGCTCGGAAACCATCATCGGCATGACCCAAAACACCTTAAACAAACTAGAGCTGTGAAAATGGTTTGGCGGGGCGAGCCAACCCACAACCCACTTCATCCCGTCATTTGGCGATGCGGGGCGGGCCAACCCAAAAACATGGCGGGCGTAAGAAATGCCAACCCTGTGAGAACCCAAACCTATTACTTGCATTACTTGTTTTATGCCTTAATAACATGCTTGTTTCATACCTTTACATGTTAGGTACTTCTATTTGTCCATGTCTGGCTCGTATTATAATTATTTCGTTCCTTGTCGCTTGAATACCTTCTATGCTTAGCATACCTTGCCGTTATGCCTTGAGTGTTGCCTTAGCATGATTTGCACTCAACCAAGACTTGTTAGGGTTCTATTGTCTTCCATAGATGACTTAGAACATTCGCCTTGATCATAGTAAGCTTGACTGGAAGTTTAGAAACCTTCTTGCTTTGTTTTGGCCTTAGCGATTTCCCTCGTCTCCCGTATTGCTCGTATTTCGTCGTGCGATGTGTTCCTTGAGTTCCCGGACTTATATTCAAGTCATAACCATGTTTAAACAAGCCCTTTCCATGCCCAAGTTATCCTAGTTTTATTGACGTTTGATTCGGGTTTGATTCGTCAACCAATCGTCGCATGATTCGAACCTTGTCCTACCTTGTTCCGGGTGTTGTTCGGTGTGTTTAGGACTTGATTTGAGTTAGGTTAGACCTAGAATGGTTGCCCGTAAGTTTGGAGCCCAAGCCCAAAGACCATTTAGGACTTGTTTAGGTCAAGTTTTGGAGCTCAGAAGCCCCAGGCGATCGCCGATGGCTCAGTGAGGCGCCCGCCCAATGCGAGAGCAATTGAAAAATGGAACCCGCCCGGATAGTTGAGGCGGCCGCAGGCTGGGTTGAGCGCCCGCCTCACTGGCTCAACCCTACTGGGATTTTTCTCCTTCAATCTTTTGTGACCCAATTAGCCACTTAAGCCTCCTTCCTAATTGGCCCTAATCCTACCTTTTAGACCCTAATCAAATTAGATTAGTCCTAACCTCAAGCAACCTTCACTTGACAAGTGGAATTTGGAGCCCTCTCCTCTTGACATGTGGATTTCCACCAAATTCATGCAACATATAAAAAGGATTCCTCTTGTTGACCAACCATTAAGCCTCATTTTCAGATTTTCTCTCCTCTCTCTACCAAGCTTAGTGTGTAGAGAAAAGGTGAGATTAGTGTGTGTTGCCTCCATGGATTGAGCTCCCGACCTCCGATTGCCAAAGAGACCACCGGAGTGAAGCTATCGACGAGAGACACGTTTCCATCCGGATAGTTTATGCTCAAACCATCCTTTTCCTTGGTGAAGGTAAGCTATTGATTCCCCCTTAGGTTGTATGTTAGACTTGCCATGTTTCCCCCTCTTCCATTGATTTCCATGCTCCTACCATGCCCAAGCCATGATTATGGATGTTTTGATCTTTTGGGATTTTGAATAATATGTCCTTCTTGTTGATTGAGACCTATGCCTAGAATTAATTATGTTCTACGCTTCTTTAGGAACAACTAATGTTCTTGGATTAATAGATTTTGATAACCATTGGGGATTACGAATTCTAGGGTTTCATATGCCTTGTATTGATCATCCTATTGAATTGGGTCCTAGGTTTAGAATTAAATGTGTTCTATGCCCTCCTACGAATAAATAATGTTCTTGGACCATTGCATTTTAATAGCCTTTGAAATAATGATTCTAAGGTCCCTTGAATTCGAATTATCGATAATCCTTAACTACGGTTGTTAAATGGATTAATGACCTAGCCGATCATATACGAGAACTTAGAAAAGGGTTCATGATGCATTTAGCGTCCTAACTCTATTGGATGAATTGTTAGAAAACGACTCAGCGGAGTCAAGTTAGCGAGCCATTGAACAATACCGGCTCACCGATCAATCCTCGCGACGTTCTAGCAGCGTTTCCCTAAGAATAATAATTCTAGACTTTGAACTTGAATTGATTACCTTGCTTGATCTTGAATGTCATATTATAGAATGACTACTTGACATGTGAGTTCGCTCTTGTCGAACTCAATCCTACTTGTTTATTGATGAGAATAATTTACTTGTCTTGAGCAGAGATCGCTCTTGTCGACCTCGTTCTCTTGAAATTTTGTTAAGTATACATTACTTGGCATTTGCATGAGTCGGTGGCATCCCGTCTTTGTTCACACACACACCTCACCCCGTGGCCCACGGTGGGGAAGTAGCTCCCTTCTTTGTAATCATTTAAGAGCACCATTGGTGACTATCCGGGCATCTCCTCGGAAGATCGATGTACTTACACACATTCGATACCCCGCGCATTCAGATAACGCTTGTATGCGGGAACTACGTAGCGGCTTGGCTCTCCATATATCCTTATCCTATGTGATTTATTTATGCGCTTATGTGAAACAATGTGCATCCCGAATATATGACTCATGCTTATGTGGCGATATCTCGCCTTGTATGTTGCATTTTGCCATGACATGCATGATTGATAGCTTACAAGTCTTTATGACTTACCCTTTCCCTTTCTTTGCTTTAGATCTAGCAAGTCAGTCACCCTTTCGTTGAGACTAGGCTGTGTTCGTGCCTTGTGCCTTTTTGGTGACCGTTGATTCTTGAAGAGGTGGTTTTGTTGGCCTCTTACTCTTGTTTATATTTTTGTAAGGACGACGGGTTAAGCAAGTCAACTAGACTATGCTTGGGTATTTGTGTAGAATTTGATTGTAACTCTTGTTAGCTACTAATAGTTATATCACTTGTAGTACTTGTAACCCTTTTGTGCCGGCATTGTGTAAGCCGAGCTTTGGTTAACTTGTTATTATCCCTCTACGTATTAGTCTTCCGCTGAGCATGCTTTTAGCTCCTAATTAATTCTTGTCCATAAACTGTTAGCTTGGGTTCCGGCATGTAGTGTCGCCGAAGACTTGGTTTTATTGTTTAACTGTTTATCAGGTTTGAAAAGTTTTAAATATACCGGCCTTTTGGTGCCGAGGCGTGATACGTCTCTAATGTTGCGTCACGTCGTTTTTATAAATATAAGTCCTTGCATGTTAATTGCCTTCTTGTTTCCCCCCTTATTTGGGCGGTCCGACCCGCGGTCCCATCTCGGGCCCGGGCCGGGTCGCCACAAACCCAACCCATCTCTTTTAGGTAACGGGGCGGGCTAGTCCAACCGGCCCAAGCCTTTTTAACACCTCTAGGCGAGCCAATCCACAACCCACTTCAACTCGTCATTTGGCGGGGCGGGGCGAGCCAGCCCAAAAAAATGACGGGCCTAAAAAATATCAACCCAACCCACCTATTTTAGGTAGCAAGACGGACTAACTCAACGGACCCAACCCATTTTGACAGCTCTAATACAAACCCAGTATCAAGTTCTCTTTCTCTGAATCTATATATATATATAATAACAACCGTGATTTTCCCGCCCAAATGTTTTCCATAAATGTAAACACAAATATGCATTGGAAGTTGAAACACTTTGTTTTATTACATTTTTCTTAATTTTTATATTAAATATTTAATTAACATGACATTGGAAATTGAAACACTTTATTTTGTTACATTTCCTATATATAATGATAAATGTAATTAACACATTCATATATAGCAAGATCCCTTCAAAATGCACTTACTAAAAATAGGAAGATATATATAAAGAAAAATGTAATTTGCTTATCTCAAGATTGTTAGATAACCATCGTAACTAATTACAAAATAAGGATTATATTTATATATGAACACATATACAAGTATTGATAAGTAAATAAAAAAATATAAAAAGCTATTAAGAAATTAAATACCATCAATATAAGAGGCAATGCATTTTCTCTTTTTACTAATATGCAAGGGAAACAAGAATAACAATTTAAAAACGTATTATACTATAAAATCTTCTTATATTGATATTAATTTACTTGTGAGTTTTGTTAAGACAAATTATATCCATAGTAGCTAAAGAACAAGTACATAGTGAAAAATAATTTGATGACCAATTATGGATCCTTAAAGTCTGACATATCTAATTTTATACTCAACAAAAATTACTTACTCAGTCATAAATGTTATGTGACCACTTTTTTTGCTTATAACCAAGTAATTTCACCGGCAAAATTAGTAGCATCAACCAATGAGCTCTAGCTCAAGCATGCTAGTACTATGCTTACTCTAACGGAGAGGTCGGGTGGTCAGAGTCTCACTGAGACACCACAGTCTTTACAACTTTCAATAAAAGATTCGGGTATTCAAGCCTCTTCGAGAGACAACGTTATTGTTCAAGCCTTACCCAAAGGCCCATTTAGGCACTCGCTTAAACATCTTACTTGAAAGGTCGGAGTCTTCAAGCCTCACCAGAAGCACCCTGATGCATCACTACTCTCAACTGAGAGGTCGGGTGTTTAAAGCCTCACTAGAGGCATCATTTGTTCTAACCACACCAAAGACATCATATATCTATAATTGTAGCTTTTCAACACATTAAAATATTAAAAAGTAAGGGTTGGAGTAAGGTCTATATCCCCTCCAACCTTTTAAAAAAAGTAGTAGCATCAGTTATGACATGTTGGATGAGTGGACTTTTAAAGATCAACATGATCCTGGTGAGAGGTGACAACATCATTATTACCAGATTCCATTTTCGCTCATTGACATTGTAAAAAAGCGAGGATGAATATGAACAAGTAAATCGTAGTCTGTTAGGGAACATGTCTGATGACTCACAGAGGGGTGTGATTATGTGTATAGGCAAGTAGCTGAGTATCATACTCTGTGAAAAATACAATGAATTGAGAGCAATCATAATTTAAATGTCTATTTCATAGTTTATTGAATTGAGCTTAAATATTTGTATATATAGTTGTAATAATTAAGTACATATATTATCAGTGTCACCTAATTTGGGTGACACTATTAATGAAATAGTTTTTGAGTCGGGGATATTTTGGTCATTTCGGGGGAGGGATGATCATAGGAAGTATGTAATTTGAGATTTTTTTTATCGTCATTTGAATTTGTTGTGCAATTTTTATTATCTAACAAATATATATTCTTTTAAAGATGTATTCTAAAATATATATATATATATATTTTTCATTCATGTAATAAGCAATAATTAAATTCACTTATATTTTTATCCTTACATTTTAATTATGTGTTTAATTTTTATAACACACTAACTAAAAGATTAAAAAAAATATATTAATATTGATTAATATAGATTACGTGTATTTTGTTATGTGATAGATAGTAGTAATAATTACACATATTAATCATAGTGATCGTAGTAGTAATCGAACATATTTAATGACAAATATTGTATTTAAAAAAAATATTCTAAAATTTATAAAATATTTTATTTATTTATTGTATTCTCTATTAATAATTTTACCTTTTCTTAATCGATGTGTTATAATAATTTCAGTTATGTACATCGAACTCACAATATTTACATTATAATTATTTGTTTATTTTATTTATTATCGTTAAAGTTTTTAATCATTATATTAGTTTTACAATAATATATAAAATCAACAATTCTCTTTAATTTATTCTTTTAATTTTGTTTTTTCATTTCATGTTATTTATATACAATTTGATTGAAAAAAATATATAACATGATTAAACGCGTGGGTATAAAGGTAGTATTAAGTTAAATAAAGGAGAGCTTTGACTTTTAGTCTAGGTATCTAGAGTTAAACAAAGGTTGTTTCCCCCCCCCCCCCCCCTTCAAGGGGAAACAAAAAGTCTGTCCCATTCAAAGATTAAAAAAAGCCTAGTATAATAAATTATTGCTCTCCCGAATAGATACGCTTTGCAATATAGAGAAAAGGATTCCATGTAACTTTATTTCGATTGAGAAAGTGGTCAAAACAAAAATAAGTACAAAATAACTGATTTGTGATGGTAATAGTTAGGGTGGGGATTGGGTGTGTTGGGAATGGGTCGAGTAGAAATAGGTAATTGGTCATAACCCATTATGACCTAAATATTAAATAGGTCACAACGGATCGGGTCGAAATATGTAACGGTAACGGGCCACCCTTGTTTTGACTCACACTTTCAGTCAACTAACTATTTATTTATATAGCAAACAAATAACGGATTGAAATAAGTAACGAGTCCGACTCACTTTAACCCAATCCGTTTTTTTTTGTCGAAACGAGTAACTCCTTTCGACCCAAAAACGGGTTGGGTTGGGTAATTTTCAAGTGGGGCTGGGTTGCACTTGTCTGACCTAGTAATAGTGATTCACTAGAGATTAGTTTAATGTGCAACTATCAGCGGTACCAGAGTATTAAAGAAATGGTTTTAAAAGGGTGGTGGAATTACAGATGAATATGCTATTGGCAATGGTAGCACTACTGATGAAGTTATGACAGTGAACACAATAAGAAACGGCATGGCTCACTTCTAGAAGTTCATGAAGCAATTAAAATACCTGAAGTAATGGTCTTGGTCAAAGATTAAGATCTTGTTCCAAAGAGTCACTTCTTGAAGAATATGCTCAGTTGTGCATACCCATGGCATAAGCTTGCTCACAAGAGTCTATTCATGCTTCGACACTCCCTTCCACGACCTTAAGTTGATTTTTTGCCTCATTGACCATCCCCAACAATTCACTGGCTCTGTCCACAAAAGGCAGAACATATCTATCAATGAATCTCTTCTCAGACACACGATATACATTTAAGGTAGCCTTTGCATTTAGCAGATTCTTTCTTTTCAGAATCTTCAGAACTTGTAGCCTCGGTTTGATCATGTGCTCTATGCTGAAAATAATGACCTGCGGCTGGCTTACAATAAGTCATGCTACTAACAGTGCACAAAGCATGAAAAAACATCTTCGATTCTCTACTAACACCCACCTCATACACCCGCTTCGCAACTTGCATGAGAGTTCTAGGTTTTACAGAGGACAGATACACTCCCCTTAAGCTTTGCATAAACTCTACATTGGTCAGCCATGTTGTCTCCCAATTACCATGTAGGAACCAACATCCAATATTTTGAGTAGGTACTTAGATTGGGACCTACTACTTCACACGACACCAAAAGCGATCGCTTAAGCTGATTCGCATCCGCCCTACAGTTTAGAATCTGCAACGACAATTCGAGAGACACCAGAGTCTTGAAAAATCTTGACCGTAGGCTTGATGGTACTTTCAAGTTCTGAGCACAGAACTTCGTGCATGCTTTCAACAACTTGTTCGAGCTGGGTCCCTGAGAAGCCGCTCTCTTTCAAGAATCATAGTACATAATCAGCTCTTTCTGGGTCTTTAAGATGAGGTAACACTGAAGAGACTTTGGAAACTATTTTTTGGAGAAAATTGGTGCTTGTTTAGCAAGTGATCAGCTGTGGGAATGGTGAGATCTGATTGGGTTTGACGAGAAGAAGAGAAAAAACGGTGAGTGAAATGAGGTTTGTTGAAATAAGAATTATGACAATGCTTCGGAAACTACAAATAATCATTTTGTCGAACATTTGGTGGGCGCGGCAAATAAATCAAAAAGACATGCTAACAGACACCAGATTATACTCTCTACACTCCAATTACCAAATTATACTTTCTACACTCCAATTTTATTTACCCCATTTAGTCAATTTTCTCACCTTACTCTCTACACCCCGCCCTAACTTTCTATTATACCATTTAAAATTTATCACCTTACTCATCCTATTCTACACGTCAAATCTATCTACACCACACCCATTTAATTCACCAAACCTCTCCCGTCCTCTTTCCTCCATCCCATCAAACCCACGAACATAATTTAACTTTCTCACCTCGATCCAGTTGAAGTTATTCACATTTATTTTGAAAATGGTGGTGTCGAAATCGCTTCTGGGTACCTCGTTGATTTGATTTTGAAGATATATTACTAATAAAATTGATACGATGGATGGGCAGAACCTAAATATGGACCAGTTTGATCTGTACTTTAGGAAAGCAGAATTGGATCACGATGGAAGGATTAGTGAAGATGAAATTGTTTCTTTCTTTCAAGGTTCCAACTTGTCAAAGCAAATACTAACTCAGGTTAAATTTGTCTCTCAAATTGGATTGTGCGGCCTTGGTTTTGTGATGATCCCGATCCCGGGACCAAACGAGATCGGGTCCATCAGGTGTTCCAAAAATTCAATCCAAAAGTAACTCCAATCACAAACACGTAACTCGCATCGAAATAAACAAATAAATAACATTTTCTCCAAAATAAAGAATTTTATACAAATGTATTTTCATTACAATTTCTGATAAAGCCTAAATAAAATACATAAATAATTTCTTTCAAAACCGAGTTATCTGATAAACCTCAAGCACACCGCTGATATCCAAACATCGATCAAATCTTAATTGCACAACAAGAAACTGTGGGGGGGGGGTGAGGTTGTAAGCCCAGCAAGAAAGGGGGTAGACAACACCACAGAATAAAATAAAACATTTGATTCAAATACCAAAATCCATTAATATAAAAATATCAATCAAAGATTATTAACCAAAAGAACGATACCAAGTGACAATTCAGTAAACTAATCAACTTAGGTCATGGTGGGATTATTAAACGAGCACAACAAACACGAACACTCAACCTGAGTTTCAATAACAGTATCCAGATTATTCATAATTGTTTACTGATTAGTATTACTAAATCATTCCAGATAATCAATCTCTGACCAGATAGTTTTAAAAAGCAGTTTTTCAATAAAATACTTTGATTATTAACATGAAATTATTTTAAAATCAAATCAATATCAAATGTTTACCGATAACAATAAACGTAGGGCTTGTTTGGTAGTCGGACAAGGATAAGCAGTATTATTAATCCCAGTACTATTAGTGCCCTCGCTATTAATCCTTACTTGTATATCTATAGTTTTGAGATTACAAATGTTAATCCCAATTTTTTTAGTGGGGCGCTAATAATACCACCCTCCCCCTTGGTATTAATAGTGAGGGGATAATGACTTTATCCGGATAACTCGTGCTATTAGTCCCGACTACCTATTGCGTACCAAACATCAGGCAACTCGGCTTATTAATCCTATCTGACCTTAATCCTGACTACCAAATGGTATCGTATTTCAATAATGAAAAGTACGAATTAAATATAAATATTATATGGACAATCACGTGATTAAACTGACATAAAATCTATAGTCTCCCTCCTCTCAAAAGAAGATAATATTAGTGGATAACAACACATCAAAAACCTTCCCTAAATTACACAATTGCCATGGGGTCCCACTAAGAATTTTACAACGGAAGTTTTCCATTAAATCGTACAAGACAACATAGATTGATATTTTTACCAACCCAAAATAATATTCTTTAAGTAAAGTTAATACTTTGACTTGGTCAAATAAACTAAAATGTTAATATAGTTGTTATCTAAAATAACATAAAAAGTTAACAAAATATTATTTGATCAAATATATCCAAAATATTATCTAATTGGGTTAATTGTGAAAATATAAATAGATAAAATATCGGAGTTTTACAGGTTTGGTGCATAGAAGGAGGTGTGTGCGGCCATGGCTTCGTGCACAGCAGAAAGACAGTGCGGTTTCCATGCGGTGCATAATAAGAAGACTGTGCGACAGACACGTGGTGCACAGCAAGAGGAATATGCAACACACTAAAACCGTACAAAACGGACAAACAACAGTCCGAAAATTTTGAAAAAAATTGGTAAAAAAATGAAATTTTAATCGATGAAAGTGGAAAAAATACTTATATTATTTGTCTACATAACTTTTTTAGGCTTCATGTATAATAGTTTTCAACAATGTGATGTTTAGAGTTTGAGTTTGAGAGAAATATTTTGTAAGAAATTTGGTAAAGGAGATGAAGTAAAGAAAGTGAGAATTGAGGGAAAAGTTTAAACATGTATAAAATTTAGTAGGGGTGTAAGTAGAATATATTCATATATTGATGCATTTACTAGAAGGATGTCTTTTGTCATTTAACACATTTATATTTTTGTAATTTTTTAACTTGAAGTGTAGAGAGCACATCTTGGTGGTGTAGAAAGAAAACTAATTGGAGAACCGGAAAGAGAAAACGCATTCCAAATTTCATATCACACTGTTGATTCTTCAATTGATTCTGATTCCAGGTTTAAGGTTTAGGGTTTGAGCATCCATGAAGGCTATAATGAATTACTTTAGGAACTTAGGGTTAAGTCTCGTGGTCGTGGCTAGCACATTGATAGTCATAATCTTTGCAAGTTTGGCAATGTGACGTTGTTATTTAAAAATAATTTAATTTCTTTAAAAACAATTCTTAATTATTGTGTCAAAATTGTTTTGAAATACAAAATAAAATATTTAAATTCAAAATAAAAAATAAAAAATAGTGGGTGATATTATTCAAAAACGGCCGCTCAATTTAGGTGGCACTACTGAATTTAAAATAAAACGTTTAATTAAGTACAAAAAGAAAACTAATTACGAATGCAATTAAATTTACTATTATTAAAATACATTTTTTGAACTATTAAAAAAAGGATTTTAAGATTATTTAGGCTCAATACTAGAAACCGTGCCTTCAGCGATTGAATTCTCAGCGACGAAAATTGAGCATCAGCGACGGAATTGAGCATCAACGACAGAATTTTTCGTCACTGAAGGTCACCTTTAGCGACGGAATCAGAGACGGAATTGAGCATCAGCGACATAATTTGTCAGTGACGGAATTTTCCGTCGCTAAAGGTCACCTTTAGCGATGGAAAATTCCGTCGCTGAAAATGAACGAAAATTAAATTCTGAAAACTTTCAGCGACGGAAAATTCTGTCGCTAAAGGTGACTTCAGCGACGGAAAATTCCGTCGCTTATTATTTCATAATTTAATTTCTGTTTATTTTCAGGGACGGAAAATTTCGTCAATAGAGGTCACCTTTAGCGACGGAAAATTCCGTCGCTGAAAACAAATTGAAGATTAAATTCTAATTAATATAAAATATCAATAATATTTGAAATTAAATTGAAATTAAATTTAAATGATATTTGAAATGTTAATTTAATAATATAATATCAATAATTAAAATGATTAGCATCAATATAATTACAAAAATTAAAACATTCACATTACAACTTAACTTAACGTAACTTAACGTAACGTAACGTTAACTTAAATTGAAATTAAATTAAAATAATATTTGAAATGTTAATTTAATAATATAATATCAATAATTAAAATGATTAGCATCAATATAATTACAAAAATTAAAACATTCACATTACAACTTAACTTAACGTAACGTAACGTTAACTTAAATTGAAATTAAATTAAAATAATATTTGAAATGTTAATTTAATAATATAATATCAATAATTAAAATGATTAGCATCAATATAATTACAAAAATTAAAATATTCACATTACAACAACTTAACTTAACGTAACGTTAACGTAACTTAACTTAACTTAAGGTAACGTATAGCAACTTAATTAACTTAACGCAACGCAACGCAACTTAACGTAACGTAACAGAATGTAACGAACGTAATCTTAACGAATTTGAACGTAACGTAACGCAACTCACTTCTTAACGTGAATCTTGTAACTTACTAACTTAACTTAACTTAACTCTAACTTAACTTCTAACTTAAGCTAGCTTTTAACTTTAACTTAACTTAACTTAAACGTAACGTAACTCAAATCCTCAACTTAACTTAACTTAACGTAATCCAACGGCAACGCAACGCAACTTCAATCTTAACTTAACTTCAACTTCTAACTTAACTTAACTTCAGCTAATGTAACGTGCAACTTAACTTAACTTAACGTAACGCAACTTTTAAGCTTAACTATAACGCAACACTTAACTTAACTTAACCCAACTTAACTTAACTTCTAACTTCACTAAACTTAAATTAATCAGCTAACTTAACTTAACTTCTTAACTCAACTTAACTTCAACTTAACTTAACTTAACACAAACCAACTAACTTAATCCTAATCCTAACTTAACATAACTTAACTTTAACTTAACGTAACGACTTAACTTAGCTTAACGTAACGCAACTTAACTTCAACATAACATAACTTAACTTAGCTTAAATGCAATGCAATTCTAACTTAACTTAACTTAACTTTAGCTTAACTTTCTAACTTTAACTTTAATGTAAACTTAACTTAACTTAACTTAATAATCTTAACTTCTTAAACTAATGCAATTAACTTAACTTAACTTAACGTAACTTAACTTAACTTAACTTAAACGTAATGTAACTTAACTTAATCTTAACTTAACGTAACTTAACTTAACTTAACTTAACTTAACTTAACTTAACTTAACTTAACTTAACTTAACTTACTTAACTTAACTTAACTTAACTTAACGTAACTTAACTTAACTTAACTTAACTTAATTTAACTTAACTTAACTTAATAATCTTCTAACTTAACTTAACGTAACTTAATTAAATTCTAACTTAACTTAACTTAACTTAACTTAACTTAATTTAATTAACTTCTAATCCTTAACTTTAACTTAACTTTCATAACTCTAACTTAACTTAACGAACTAACTTAACTTAACCAACTTAACTTAACTTAACTTAAAACTTAATGTAACTTAACTTAACTTAATGCAATCTTAACTTAACTTAACATAACGTAACTTTAACTTAACTTAAAACGTAAGAATTTAACTTAATTTCTAACTTAACCTCTTAACCAACTTCAACTTAACTTAACTTAACTTAAACTTAACGCAACTTAACTTAACTTAACTAACTTAACTTAACTTAGCTTCAAAACGCAATGTACCTAACTTAACTTAACTTAATCTTAACTTAACTTAACTTAACTTAACTTAACTTTCAATTAACTTAACTTAACGCAACTTAACTTCTTAATTCTTAACTTAACTTAACTTAACTTAACTTAACTTAACTTAGCTTAACTAAGTAATCTTAACTTAACTTAAACGTAACGTAACTTAACTTAACTTAACTTAACTTAACTTAACTTAACTTAACTTAACTTAGCGTTTAACTTAACTTAACTTAACTTAACGTAATATACCAACTTAGCTTAACGTAACATAACTTAACTTAAACTTAACTTATTCAACTTAACCTAACTTAACTCAACTTAACTTAACTTAATGTAACTTAACTTAACTTAACTTAACGCAACATAACTTCTAACTTAGCTAACTTAACTTAACTTAACTAACATTAACATAACTTAACTTAACTTAACTTAACTTAATCTCTAACTTAACTTAACTTAACTTCTTAACTCTAACTTTAACTTAACATAACTTAACTCTAACTAACTTAACTTAACTTAGCTAACGTAACGCAACTTCAACTTTCTAACTTAACTTAAACGCAACGTAACTTAAATCTCAACTTAACTTTAACTTAACTTCAACGAACATAACTTAACTCTTAACTTAACTTAACAAATCTTAACTTAACTTAACGTAACGTAACTTAACTTAACTTAACTAACCTAACTTAGCTTAACTTAACTTCTAACTTAACTTAACGTAACTTAACTTAACTTAACTAACTTAACTTAACTTTTAAATTCCTAACTTAACGCTTAAAATTAACATAATTTAACTTCTAACTTAACTTAACATAACTTAACTTAGCTTTAACTTAATCCTCTAATCCCTAAAACGAACTAGAACTAACTTAACTTAACGAATTTACTTAACTTAACTTAAACACATTGACTTTAACTTAACTTAACGTTAATATAACTTAACTTAGCTTAACTTAACTTAACTTCTTAATTTAACTTAATTTAACTTAACTTAACTTAACTTAACTTAACTTAACTTAACTTAACTTAACTTTAACTTAAATTAATTAACTTCTAACTAAGCTA
>JABEVN020003430.1:0-18301 GCA_013146195.2 Codonopsis lanceolata | reverse complement strand
TTGGTTGAATTTTAGTAAAACTCACCTGAGTTGAGATTAGGGAGTTATTGAATATACCGACTCCACATTCAATCCCTATGATGTTTGTAGTGCGTTAGACTAATATATTAGCCTACGTGACTTTGGGATGGATTGAAGGGCATGTTTGATATGAGTGATTATAAGACTCAATCGAGTTCTTATGTGGTTTATGTGATTGTGTGAAGCAAATGCACAATTGAGCATGTTGTAGAATGATGTATCTACTTGACAGGTTGAATTGCCTTGTCGAATTCCTACTTGATTCTTTAATGAGTAAAAACACCTACTTGTTGAATAATGAATTTGAGGACTATTTTATGAGAAGATTTGGATTAGGCTTTCTTAGTACTCTATACATGGAGTCTACTTGTATAAGTCGCTAGGATGACCATGTTGTTATCTAAGACTCACCTAAGATGGTTTGACCTACGGGTTATTACCGCCTAGTGTTGCTTAAGTCTTTGACTACCATCGACTTTGTGTTATTGAATGAGTTACTACTCTAGGAAGAGTTTAGTAATGGCTTTCATGATCCGAGACTAACGGAGTAGTCTTGGATAGTACTTAATGGACCGATGGTTAAGTTGTGACTCTGAATTTCATGGTGAATATGGAATACCGTGTATATTTTATATTATGACTAAATGCATGATTTCCTACCTTGTCAAGAATTGATTCTTCTATGTGTTTCTATGATATGACTTATGAGCATTGAATGTATTTGCCTTCGTGCCTCGATCTGCTCTACGGTTAATGAATTGTGGTGAACTTGGATTCTACTATTAAGTGGAATTATGAATCAAAATTGAACTAAGCTTGATTTCACATAATCAACTTGGGCTTCCCTTATATAACTTGACTTGGGACTTGAACTAAGATTCCTAAATGGAATGAGAACCTTGCTATGCCTCAAACGAGAACATAGAAAAGAGTCTTGGGACACATATAGTGTTCAAACTCTATTTGGTTGAATTGTAGTAAAGACTAATCTGAGTCGGTTAAGGAACAATTGAACCTTACGAGGATCGTGGTGAGATCCTATGACAATTATATTCCACTTGACTAGATTACTAGCTTTTGGGACTTGAATTGAATAGAGTGAACAACTTGACACTTATGATTTAGAGACTCAAATGAGCTCCTATTATGGTTCTGTGATTATGGTAACAATGTGCATAATCGTATGAGTTTAGTAGGTCATTATATCTACTTGAGAATTAGAAAGTAAACATCTACTTGTGCATTGCATATAAGTCCAACCGGCATTACTTGAGTTTTTGATGATGGTGGACGATGCATTGCCTTTCACGAAATATGGGATTCGTGATTGTAATGTATCGCCGCACCGATTCGGGTTTCACACACCTCCACCGCTAGCTACAGTGGGGGAAGTAGCCCCTTGTCGCAACCAATCGAGCACATTGGCTAGTGCTATTTTCCTGAGTAGAGAACTCAGACCCGAGAAGAGAGCTCGGTACTTTGATACCTGAACACGGGTATCATTGGCACGATATGATTAACAGTTGTGATTGTAGGAGCAATACGACGACAGTGATTTGGTATCTTCTCTATCCCTTATGTGGCCTCCTATGGGCACTTATGTGACAACAAAGTGTTAGTTGAACATGAGATCTTATTGACCATGTTTGTATTGGTTCATGTTATATGAGAGATTTGATATATGTATATATAGATATAAGCATACTTGTATATGAGATATATATGAAAGACTTGATGTGTATATATATAGATATGCACACTTATGCATGATGATTTTATGGGAGATTTGATATGTATATTTAGAGATATACATACTGATATAGGTGTATATATATAAACATGCACCCTTACACGTGGTAATAGTGTGAATAGCTTGATTCGTATATATAATGATATGTATACTTGCATATGATGTTTTGTGGGAACTACCTTCTAATTCATTTGATTTGTGTGTGAACAGGGAATTACACCCTGGTTCATTTGGACGGTTTAGTAAGAAGAAGAGTGGATATCTTGTGAGTATCGAAACGATATGACGCCTCTTCACGGGTTTTTCTGTCATATAAAATGACACCCCGGTTATGTTTATGTTACATAATTATATGTTGCATATATATTGTAGTAGCGCATCTTGGGTCATTATGACTCATCTCGCACTTGTTTTTAGTTACAAAGAATGGCCGATAGCCGCACCGAGGTCGAGTAGATCGTGATCGTAGCAGTAGCGCAAATTGGTCGATAGATCGAGGTTAGATCGCGTGGTTCGTGTTTGTAGCGTACCGACTTTCCCGAGTAGCGGCCTGTGAGTCTTGTTCCTTTTAGCATTGTCATTGATTTCATGTACTTTGCTATTCTTGTGAGATCGACATTTTGTAAAGTTATTTAGACTTTACAGTCGGGTAGAATACTTGGGTATTTGTATTGGTTATTTCTTGGGCCGACATGTAGTGTCGTGCCTTGTTTGTGGTTTTAGTGTATATTTCGGCTTGTCTCCTCCAGCACGCAGAGTAGCTTTGGGGAATTTCCTTATTCTAATTTTTTTATAGTTGTTGGTTGACCTCGGTATGCTTTAGCCGTTGGGTATTTGTTATATCAGGTTGGTTCTTTGTTGAAATGCCGGCTGGAGTGCCGATGGTTTGATTAGCGTCTGTAATGTTGCGGCACGCGAGTTTTGTTTTTCCTCCTTTGAGAGATATGTCTCTCTTGGTTTCATTGTCATTGGTTTTGAGATTCATAGCTTGGGACTTCTTTCTTTTACTGCTTCCGCTGATTTGATTTTTGAAATACCGTATTTTAGTGCGGCGTTATGTTCATGTTTAGAGTGAGTTTGCTCGACTGTTTGACTAGCACTACTGTTTATCAAGTGCTTGTCCTCCTCTTAAGTTAGTTCCAGCGGCACGACCTTGGGATTTCGTGTTGGAATCTGGGTCGGGTCGTTACAATAGCAAATTATTAATCTAAGGGTTTTTTTATATTTATTCTATTCTAAATTACTATTATTATTTAGGTGTTTAACTAATTAGCAGCAATTACAAGTTATGAAGATCTTATGGTGGATGGAAATCTAGCATTAGGGGTTCACTTGTATCTCCTCTATGCTTAATTCAAAATAATTATCATTCAATTTCTTGGGTTCGTTCACAAAATATAGATATAATATGTTGAATTATTGGTTCAGCCTCCATCCCCGAATAATTCATCCATTCTATATCCTAAGCACAAGAACAGATAATCCAACTGTCACTTAGATTATGGAACCTGGTCCTAACTTATCACTCTCGTGCATCGATAGGTCCAATTTATTGTGATGGTGAGCTAGTGTACGACATATGTACATTTATCATGCAGTTATCCGCACCTCTAGGCCTATATTATTTGCAATTACATTCATTTGTTCAAAGCGAAATAATAGAGGGATTGATAAACACCACAAATCATAATTCTGTTCGAATCAGATTGGAAGATGGTACAGTGAGTGATGATTTTACAAAGGTAGGGCCGATGGCACTGGAATATTTTTCTTCAGTTTATTCTTCGACTTATCATATGGTGGATGATTCTTTATTTGATGGGTTTTCGAATGTAGTCACAATGGAGGAAATTTTTTTTCTAAGTTCGCAGCCCTCGGAAGAAGAAGTTTGGGATGCTGTGAAAGGGCTTAATCCAGATAGTGCGCCAGGGACGGATGGATTTACAAGATGGTTTTATCAGGGATGTTGGGAGATCATTAAGCCAGAGGTTTGTGGTGCAGTTCGTGAATTTTTCAATGGAAAAATTTTGCATAGGGGTATGGTTTCCACAGCTTTGGTTCTAATTCCTAAAGTTTCAGAGCCAAACGGGTTTGGGGATTTACGGCCTATAAGCCTGTGCAACTTTTCATGCAAAATATTATCGCACATTTTAGCTACCCGGATGTCTCAACTTCTCCCTCGTCTGATTTCGCATGAGCAAGCTGGTTTTGTTAAAGGAAGGAGTATTCAGGAAAATATTTTGCTGGCTCACGAACTGGTCCAAAGGATAGATAAAAAGGCCAGAGGTGGTAATGCAGTTTTCAAATTGGACATGTCTAAGGTGTACGTTCGTCTAGAGTGGGATTTTCTGGATCGGGCTCTGGGTGCTCATGGTTTTAGTAAGGAGGTTTGTAATTTAATTCAGAATCTCATTAGCAGCGTTTGGTATTCGTTACGTATAAACGGGGAGAACTTTGGCTTTTTTAAATCTCATCGTGGTGTTCGTCAGGGAGATCCTTTATCTCCGTTGTTGTTTATTTTGGCCCAGGAAGTTTTAACTTATAATATCAACAAGACCGTTCGAGAAGGGGGATTAAGCAGTTTCATCATTGCAGTGGGGATATTGTTATTTCGCACCTTCTTTACGCTGATGACATGCTTCTTTTTTGCAATGCGGGTAAAGCTTCTATTTTTGGTTTACGTAAAGTCTTGACGTGTTATGAGCAGAGTTCAGGGCAGCTTGTTAATATTCAAAAGAGTGGTTTCTTTGTTTCTAAAAGATGTTCGGGTAGGAAGATTGCTTAGATTGGAGAATGGTCTAGATGTTCTCATAGAGTGTGGGCTCTAAAGTATCTTGGTCTTCCACTCTTTAAGGGTCGAGTTCGAAGAAATTATTTCGAGGATTATGAGAATCGGATTTCTAAGCGCATTAATGGGTGGGGAGCTCGTCTTCTGTCCTTCGGAGCTAAACTTACCCTCGTTAAGTCTGTTCTCTGCAGTATCCCGATATATGCATTGGCTGCAATCCCGTTCCCATCTACGGTTCTTCACCGCATTGAGATGAAAATGGCTAATTTTTTATGGGGTTCTAATGGGGATTCTCGCATTCATTGGTTAGCTTGGGGAAAGATTTGCCGTCCCTTTAAGGAAGGGGGTTTGGGCATTAGATCTTTCTCGGATATCATGGATTCTTTGCATGCCAAATTGGCTTGGAGTGCCATGCAAGGTACAAGTCTTTGGGCTCGGTTTTGTTGGACCAAATACGGGGGTGATTCAGGTTTTCATATTCCTATGGCTGCCTCGAGACCTTGGAGAGCTATAATGGGTCAAATGTGGAGAGTTCAGCAGTGTAGCCGCTGGATAGTTGGGCAAGGCAAAATTTCTTTTTGGGATTCCAATTGGTGTGGTGTTCGTCTGGGTGGTCTCCTTCCAATGGATCGTAATTTATCGGTTCGAGATGGTTTAATTAATTTTGCGGACCTGGCCCCGTTGGTGGATTCAGATCTTCATGATAGAATTAAATCAATTGTTTGTGATAATGAAGTGCCGGATAAGCTTATATGTACTCTTTCGTCGTCGGGAGATTTTAAAGTTGCTAGCTTTTGGGATCATTTTCGTCTAAAACATCCTGTTTTGGGGTGGGCAAAAAAAATCTGGCAACCTTGGATCCCTCTTAAAATTAGTTGTTTTATATGGAAGTTGTTTCACAATGCTATCCCGGTCGATTTAAACGTTAAGTCTAGACATGTTCAGATGGTCTCCAAATGTGTGTGCTGTTTCGAGAATCCCTGCCAAGAATCTGTTCATCACCTTTTTGTTCAGTCTGAATCGGCTCAAGCTCTCTGGTTGCATCTTGCTCAAACTTTTGGAGTGCGCTGTTATGGTCCCAGTTTGTCTCATCTGTTCGGATTTTGGTCTAAAGGGTCTCTCCGTCGTCAATCTGTGGCCTGTCGTATGGGAGCTTTCATGTTCATGTGTTGGGAGATTTGGAAGGCTAGATGTGCTGCATATTTTGAAGGAGTTCCAATGATGGTGGATAAAATTTTTTCTTGGGTATTGTTTGATCTTAGAGAAATGGCTTTCATATATAAATCAAAAACTCAAATCTCGCATAAAGCTGAATTGGCTTTGATGGCTGCTGCAATTCCAGTTCAGCGTATTGAGGCTAAGCAAGGAACATGGCTCAAATGGTATCCTCCGTCTTCGGGCAGATATAAGCTTAATACGGATGGCTCGGCTCGGGGTGGTGTTTGCTCGGGTGGAGGGATTATTCGCGATGATAATTTCTCTAGTGGCTGCTTTTTCCTCTTTTTATGGTTCCGGAACCAACATGCGGGCTGAGATTGTGGCCCTTAGTGATGGTCTGCAGTTGTGTCATTCTTTGGGGCTGGTTAATGTGGACGTGGAATCTGATTCTTTGGTAGCTATGAAGGTGCTGTTGAATAATCATGGAGTTCCGTGGCAATATATTTATGAACTCAGAAGATGCAATAATCTTTCTCGCTTCTTCCGGCTGTCTCATGTCTTTCGAGAACAGAATAGGGTGGCGGATTATTTGGCTAGTTTTGCGTACAGTCATAGGGAATCTAAAATTTTGAATTCTATTGCGGATCTTCCTGGTAAGGCCAAAAGCCTTATAGCTATGGATAACTTCGGGTTTACCACGTTTAGGCCAGGGCGTAGATGATTTTTTAAAAAAAAGGAAGAATGTTAAAAAAAAAAAAAAAACACACCACAATCAACAAGAATTGAATGAACATAAATATGAATTAAAACATAAGTTTGATACAAGTTACCTCCCACCTCCTAGATTAATGGTACATTAGTAAATTCTTGAAGATAAACAACACATGGAGATGAATGGAGACATGATTCGATCTTCAATAATCATAATTACAATAACTAATAATGTTATACAACGTAAAATCTATCCTAAAGCTATACAAAACTGTTTCCAGCCGTTTTTCGATCCTCATAGGCTTTGGCTACCGACTCCTATTTATACCGAGGATTTGTATTTCAATTGAATCTCCAGTGAAAACGCAAATTTTCGTGTTCTGACCACCTTGCGGTCGCAAGGTATGGGGCACCTTGCGTCCGCAAGGTCCTCTGAATTCCGGGGTTTGATTTCTTCAAGTTACTGTCCACCTTGGGGAGGCAAGGTCTGGAACACCTTGCGACCGCAAGGTCTCCAATATGATTTTTCTTCTTTTCTTCTTCCACTTTCATTCTGACCCCTTCTTGGATTTTGCATATAAAAGCCTTGTGCTTTGCATATTTTCATTCTGACCCCTTCTTGGATTTTGCATATAAAAGCCTTGTCCTTTGTTCATCATGGTTGTCCTCCGTGTTCCGAAGTCGATTTTTAGAAGAATTCAGTCTGCGCTAGCGACCTTTTTCTGGAGTAATAACGGAGATAGACGTACTCATTGGGTGGCGTGGGAGGCTGTTTGTAGACCTTTAGAGGAAGGTGGCCTGGGTATACGACCATTGCAGGAGGTTATGCATGCGATGCAAGCTAAGTTGGCTTGGTCTGTGATCCAGGGAAAGAGTCTATGGGCTCGGTTTGCAGATTCTAAGTATGGTATTCTCGGCTCTGCCAATAATCAAGTTATGTCGCCGGTTAGTAAGTCCATTTATAATCATATGGGTGAGGTGTCTAGTTGTAGTAGACGGCTAGTGGGGGCTGGTGATATTTCATTCTGGGGTACCAATTGGTGTGGTGTCACCCTAGAGGGGCCGTTTCCGACGGATATTCACCTCTCGGTTCGCGATGGGATTCAACTTTTGGACCAGTTTTCTCACTACATCTCCGAGGATAACATGGCCTTAATTAGAAGGGTTCGTTTGAATTCCCTGAAGGAAGACAAGATAGTTTACATTCATACCACTTCAGGAAACTTTGAAGTTTCAGCTCACTGGCATCATACTCGTTTGAAGTGGCCTAAACTGTTCTGGGCAAAAAAAATTTGGCAGCACTGGATTCCTTTAAAGGTAAGTGGTTTTATTTGGAAACTTTGTCAGGGAGCTTTGCCGGTTGATCTTAGGTTACAGGAGAAACATATTATGATTGCTTCTAAATGTGTGTGCTGTAATCATCACCATGATAGAGAATCTATTGAGCATCTGTTTTATTCTCTGAAGTTCTTTGGTGAAGTTTGGAAATTCTTGGCTCAATGTTTTCATTTACAGAAATTATGTGTCTCTTCATCATCTTTTTACATATTGGTTGGATCGGGTTTCTATTGATAATCAAATTGGTGCTTGTAAACTTGGTACGTTGGTCTTAGGATGCTGGGAATTATGGAAAGCAAGATGCCGTGCTATCTTTGATAACATTCCGATGAGTGCTCGAGACATTATAAAGGGAGTTCGTAATGGCTTACGTGATATGATGCAGTTGTACACTCCTAAAGTGGTTTCTAATGAAGTGGGTATTACGGGTCTGTATCCGTTGTGGGTTTCAGCTAAAAGTGTCAAATTTCGGCGTGGTCGTTGGATTCGTTGGGAGCCTCCTGAGTTCGGTGCTTATAAGCTCAATCTTGACGGCTCGACTAGAAATGGCTATTATGCGAGGGGGTGGTATCATTCGTGATCATCAAGGCGGATTGTTTTGTGCCTTCTCGGCGTCTTATGGTCCAGGTACAAACACTTTTGCTGAGATTAGTGCTCTTCGTGATGGGCTCACTTTATGTCGGAGATTTGGTTTAGTGAAGGTGTATGTAGAGATTGACTCTCTGGTGGCAGCTCGTGGGTTGGTTGGTGCACAAAAGTTTCCTTGGCAATTTGAGTATGAGTTGTCCGATTGTAAGGAGTTGCTTGGCTATTATTCCATAGGTCATGTTTACAGAGAAATTAATGGGGTGGCTGATAGACTGGCGGATACTGCTCATTCATCGATTCATTACACTACATATGAGACTTTGGCTCAACTTCCGACAAATGTGCGTCACTCCTTTAGACAGGACTGTTTGGGTTTATTTAATTATCGCAAATGATGTTGTACTTTTTGGTAGAGGTAAGGCTCCTCCCTCTCTGTTGAGGCAGGTTGTCCCCCTCCTTGTTTATTATTTATTTTATTAATAAATTTCCGCAGGGTGCCGTCCCTGTTTCCTTAAAAAAAAAAAAAAATATTTTCACTTAAAAACCCTGAAACTCATAAAACTCATTGAAAACACAATCAGTAGCCAAAAGCCTCGTGATATAGCATTATTTAAGTCTTAGAAGCATAGTAAATCGACGTATAAAATACATCGATCAATGACATACAATGTTCTCCTATCCCAATTACTTGTAATAGCTAAGATTATGCTAACACAGTGAGCTTTGGCGAATAATATGGATATGAAGTGTTTGATCAATTCTATATGACTCAGTTAGCAAAGAAAACACACACAAGCATTGACAAGAAGATCATTAGGTCTTTATTAGCTTGTAATGTAAGGCCTTGGTGTTGGGGACTTTGAAGGAAAGGGATTGGAATTCAAAGTGAGAGAGTAAGACTACCCTTTATCCCCCATACTTCCAAGCTAAAGGAAGTTTTCCGTATTTAGGCTAGGACCTGCAAAGACTACAAGTGGGGGGTATTTTCTTATTCTTTTACTTTTCAGTTTTCTTCTTCCCCCCCCCCCAAACTTGTTTTGGGTAATATAACTATCTAAAAACATCTCATCATTTTTCTCAGCAACATATTTTTCTAACATATTTTATTTTTGAAAGCTATGCTTTCATTTGAATCTACTTGCACATCCTACTCTCTCAAAGGGTAGGCTAAAAGTGTATAAGCTTTTAGGGTTAAGTTAATGTGGGTAATAGAACCGATGTCGAATGAGGGTTTACTGTGTGCTTAGCACACTCCATTCTTTTTAATTAGGCTTAAAAGGGGACACTAGGGATATTTTTAGTAAAGGTCAGGGAATATTTAGGCGCTAACGTTCCAAGGATGGCCTAAGTCATTTCTTAATGCCAAATGCTCATGCAGTTTTTAAAGCAAGTAAGATACACAAAATCTCATATCAACTATGGGAATTGTGGGGTTGAATGTTTAACATCACTGGATTTCACATAAGCATTCGCTAAGACAGATGGTAGGGACAATTGAGGCTAACATGCAGACATGGTTCGAAAGTGTGCTTGAGATATATAAATGAGAAAAATCCAAGGGATCTAACTATCATGCAATTGACCCTAAATTGCAATTTAATGCAATAATCATGTTCGGATGGTTATGCATCATATTCCTGTGCATATCTTGTTGAAATGAAGTAGGTGCTATAAAATCTATAAAACTATTAATCAATCAATAATTATGACTGGTGTAGGTGCATGAAGGATTTGGAGAAAAGTAAAAGTTTTGCAAAATCAAGTAAATTCCAAAAGGATCTACGGATAAGCTATGTGGTTCATTGCATTAACTCCTCATCGACTAATACTACCACACCAAAGACTCGAGGATGAAATTTTTGAATTAATATATATATATATATATATATTTTTTTTTAAAAGAAAATTGGAGATGTTAATGACACAATTGATGATGGATCCCCATAGCAGGAATCCACGAGCATCCAAGATTAGTGTATTCTGGTCAAGGCAACACCTCCGAAAATAAGAAAAAAATCAAAAGCAAGAAAGGCGGGTGAGGAGAAGACACGAAAGAGAGGGAAGAAATTTTTCCCCACCCTAAAAACGTAGCCCAACTCCATTCCTCCTTAGGCTAGGACCTGCTAAGACTCTGGGCTTAGAATCCCCCATGTAAGGGTAAAATAGGCCATGCCTATTTTTACTTGTTTCCCCTTACATGGTCAAAATATTACTTTTGTTAAGTTTGTGGTAATTTAGGATTTAATATTTTTTTATTAGATTTAGTTGTGGTATTTTTGGAACCAAAATCTTTTATTAGATTATGGTACATCTTTTTTTGGTAACTAAATCTTAGTATAAATCCTAGTCAATCTGTGATTCTTGAGCACTTTGATATTTGGTAATAAAATCCCATTGAATTAGTAAGTTGTTAGTGTTTCCTTAATACTAATCCTTTTCCTTGTAGTAGATGGATTACTTTCGTGTGTATGTAGGTCTCGCAAAGCTGTATATAAAGGAGAAATGATACAGGTTGTTTGTAGAGCTTGAGAGAGAGAATAAAAGCCATAAAAGCTGTGAGCAGAAGAAGATAGTTCGTAACGCGATTCCACCCGTAATGTAGCAGTCAGTTCAAGTCGTTGATGTTGTAACATCGGCAGTAGCATTGGAATTCTGGAAAACTATTTTGTCTTCCTATTTCAGTTTAGGAAGCTGTTTTTATTTCTTCCCAAGTTTTGTCTACACTGTTTTATGTGGGGTTTTTGTTCTCCAAGACTTGTTGTCTTGTGAGAATATTTTTGTGATTGATTTCACAATTGTGATTGTTAAACAATTATTATTTTTAGTGAAATCTTTGTGGCTTTGAGGCTAGGTCTACAAGTATAATCTTGTAGATTGTTTTTGGTAAACTTTTGCATTTAGTTCACTGTTTTAATATTAGTCTTCCGCTGCTTTGTTCATATTTGACCATTGTGATTCCCATTGTAGCTACATTCACAGCTACATTGGAAATTGCATTGGTTTCTCTTGAGAATCATAGGTAGTGTGTTCTTTCAATTGGTATCAGAGCCTTCTCTTGACATCACTAAGAATTGATTCTGGTAGTAGCCGTGATGGATTCTCAATACGAGAATGTCGTTCGTCCTCCTACTTTGACCAGACCTTGTCTACACTCGGTCAATCATGACGTGTCCAGTCAAGCAATTTTCAATGGATCAATTTAAGTTTATCTTTATCAAAGTTTGAATTTAAATTGTTCCTTGACATCTCAGACCCGCCGAAAGCAGCTTTCCGAAAAGCAGGAAGACTTTCGCAGACTGAACAGTAAAAGCAGGAAAACAGACTGTCACCTACTGTCTGTAACAACTCTCACAGATTTGACATCCAGATTGCCCAACTTCCAGTCTCTGCAAAAGATTTCTATACTCATTCCCTGTTCGATATCTGTGAAGACGAAATTCTTGATAGACAGCTCCATGCATTTAATGCATTCAACCTAATAGAGCTGTTAAGTCTTCGTCTTCTCCAACGGATCTCCAGAATGCTCCTGCTATAAATGCTGCCATTAAAGACTGAAGAAAAATACTTGATGAATTGCTCTGAAAATCTACAAAAACTCTAAGTCTTTATACTTAGTGCATTCAAGAGATCCTAAACAGATCAAGAAGTCCTCGTCAACAACATGAAGCTGTGCATCAACATTTATTTTTGTACTTCTTGTTGTTTTCATTCTAAGCTATTCTTCTGCACGAATTAAATATCTTGTTTACACAGATATTTAATTCCTTAACCCCAAACACAAGTCAATATTTTGTACACGATCCATTGTGAATATTCTTTGTAATAGATCTAGTGGAAAACATAGTGCACTATTTAAATCCAAGGTTGACTGCCTTGGTGGTGGACGTAGCACTTTTTATAGTGTGAACCATCCCAAAATACTAGTATTAATTCCTTTACTGTTTGTCTACTTATTGAACTGCTTATTACTTTGTTTATCTTTATCCTTAACGGCAAACTTAAGTAACTTGTTAAGGTCTATCGATAGTCCTTATCGGCAGACTTGAACCAGCTTCCTTGAAAGACTTCCGCTACTTCAATCTTTTCAATAGATTGTAAGTACTTTTCAAAGAACTTATTTAAAAGTTTTTAAGTGTATAATAAGCTATTCAACCCCCCTTCTAGCTTATTAGTGTGCTTGTTGGGACCCACAATTGGTATCAGAGCTTGACTCTTTGAAAACTAGTTTTTTCGAGATTAAACTCTTGAGAGATTCGAGCCAATGACACAAACACACTACATGCTGCCTACATCCAATGCGAACCACGTCCCAATATTGGATGAAGGCCATTTCGATGTTTGGAAGGATAAGGTAATGTGTTTTATGAATTCCATTGACAACAGATTATGGAAATGTGTTATTGCAGGACAACATGTACCAATGAAGGCCAACCTTCTAGCCTCCATCGCTGGGAATCCTGCAGAAGTTCCGAAAGAAGAATTAGAATGGACAGAGGATGACAGAAAACTGGTAGAGCTTGATAGTAAAGCAATCAATATCATTACTAGCTCTCTAGACACAAGCACATACCAGCAAGCGATCCGATGTACAACTGCAAAAGAGATGTGGGAAGCTCTTGTGGAATACTTGGAAGGAGACCAAGACACAAGAGATAACAGAAAATACACATACATCCAGCAGTTTGACTCCTTCAAAAAGGATCCAAAGAAAACCTTGAGACAAGTATACGATTGCTTCAGTGAGTTAATAAATAGCTACTTTTCTCTTGGGAAAACTTATGACAAAAAGGAAATGAATATGAGGTTTCTAGGCTCTCTAGGTAGCTTATGGCATGTTAAGACCACTGCTATGAAAAAATCTAAAAACTTAAATGAAATGACTCTCCGTAGTCTCTACGCAAGTTTGAAGGTTTATGAGCTCGAAGTAAATCAAGCTCTAGAGCAGGACAAACAGTTCAAAACTGTGTCCTTGCCAGCCATGGTCCAAGAAGAAACCACTGTTGAAAACAAACCTTCCACTTCCTCCACTGAAAACGATTTTATATCAGATGAACAATTTGCTATGTTTGTAAAACGTTTTCAAAAATTTGCAAAATATGGTAGGAAGAACACACACCAACAGCCTTTTAGAAAGACCGGTAAAAGCTCATCTAAAGAAGAGCTTGTGTGTTACAATTGTAGAAAAGCTGGTCACTTTGCCTCCAAATGTCCAAAGCCAAAATTTGAAGTATACCGAAGACCTACTTATAAAAAATTTCACAAACAAAAAGGTATGTTGGCTGAAGACATAGAAGACAAACAGGTTGCTACATGGTTTGAGACTGATTCAGAAGAGGAAGAGGATGATTGTGAGCAAGCTAACATATGCTTAATAGCTCATGATTCAGGTCCCACCTATGACTCTGAAAATGAAGTCGAAGTATCACCTAGTCCCTTGGATAAAAGTGATATCAACAGTGAGAACTTCAGTAAGGAAGAACTTCTCAAGGATAATCAAGATATGCTTGAAGAGTTCAATTCCTTTAGAGTAGACTATGTAAAACTCGCCAAGAACTGTGAGAAACTTACTGCTGAGAAATATCTGATGGCAGCTGAGATTCAAACTCTCAATAGTTGTCAACAAGAAAGTATCAAGCTCAAAGGAGAAAACAAATTCCTTTGTGACAAAATTGAATGTTTAACTGAGCACATCAAAGGACTTGACCTAGAGAAAATTGCCTTGCAAAAGACAATTGACTCCTGGAACAGCTCCAAGGATGCCTTCGAAGAAATCCTTTCAAGCCAAAAATCTTGTAAAGATAAATCTGGCATAGGATACTCGGATAAGCCCAGTATGACATTCCCATCAGTCACAGAGAAAGGTGAATCCTCCGAGACTGCTAATGATATCTCCTTCTCTAAACAGACATTCAGAAACAAGGGGAAACAAGGCCTTGGTTATTCAAGTGTTCCTTATGTTTACCCCAAAGCTTAGAAAGGGAAAGCCAAGATTACTGATTCAGATGAGAAACCTGAGAAAGTAAGGAGAAACTAAAGTCTGTAGGCAACAACTGCTAAGGCAAAGTCTGCTGGCGGTAGACCTACTAAATCTCTACCAGTGACTATCAAGTTTGTCTATGAAACAGGCAAGGCACCTGTACCTATTGAAAGTAAACTTAAAGGTATTCTACCGAATCCTCCTAAAAAGGTAATCAACAGACAAGTCAAAGCTAAGTCTGGTGGTAACATACCTAGGAAGATCCAAAAGAAACCAATTAAGTCTACCGTCAACAAGCAAGTTGAACCAAGAATGGATTTTAAAAAAGGATAATCATAATCACTCTTCAGCTAAAGTCACTGACAGTTCTCTATGGAACTTCCATTTTTGTCATTCTTGCAATTGCCTAGGCCATCTGGCCCCAAAATGCCTGCTAAGGTTCACTCCAAAATCTGAGAGACCTAATTCTCTCAAGGTTAGGCATGTATGGGTTCCAAAAGGTTGCTAATCCTTAGGACCCAAAAGAAAATAAAGGGGACCTTGTTTCTTTAAATCTTTTTCAGGTATGCTTCATGGCTATAGATTCAGAAAACAAAGACATTTGGTACCTGGACAGTGGCTGCTCAAGACACATGACAGGAAATAGAAGTCTACTCACAGATATAGCTGAAGACAAAGGACCCACTATTATTTTCGGAGACAATGCAAAAGGAAAGACAATTGGATATGGCTCAATCACTAGAGGAAGTCTCTCCATCAACAAAGTTTCTCTAGTGAGTGGCTTAAAGCATAATCTTTTGAGCATATCCCAATTCTGCGACAAAGGATTAATCTGCCAATTCAACTCCAACCAGTGCCTCATCAAAGATCGTGAATCCTGCTCAACAATACTGACCGGTAATAGACAAGGAAACGTCTATGTCGTGGACTTAAATCTTCTAGGGAGATTCTCCAACCTTTGCCTAGTTGCTAACAACGTTCGTGACAATAGTTGGCTATGGCACAAGCGTCTCAGTCACCTCAACTTCAAGCACCTCTCCAAGCTCTCCAAAGATGGGCTTGTCAAAGGTCTACCTACGGTGTCTGCCAATCATGACAAAAGTTGTAAAGCTTGCCAATTAGGAAAACTTTCCAAGTCTTCATTCAAAAGAAAGTCTGTCATGTCAACAAACAGACCTCTTCCACTTCTGCATATGGATCTCTTTGGACCAATCACTACAGTTAGTATTTCTCGAGACAAGTATACACTTGTAGTAGTTGACGACTACTCTAGGTTCACCTGGATTGAAACAATGACTTCAAAAGATGAGACATATGATCTAGTCACCGCTCCTTTCAGAAGACTTCAAACTCAAAAGCTTGAAGACATTTGTGACATAAGATCAGACAATGACACCGAATTCAAGAACAATGGTGTAGAAAGATATTGTGATGACCACGGGATCGGCCACAACTTCTCTGCTGCTGGAACTCCTCAACAAAATGGTGTAGCTACGGAATAACAGAACACTGATTGAAGTAGCAAGAACAATGTTGGCAGAAGCAAAACTTCCAAAGTACTTCAGGCGTAAGCGTCAACTCGCATGTTTTACCGTGAATGCATCCCTCGGTAAACAAGTTTCATAACAAAACTCCATATGAAATATGGAGAGGAAAAGCCCCAAACATAGGATTTTTTAAAATCTTCGACTGTAAATGTTTTATTCGTCATAATGGAAAAGAATACAGAGGAAAATTTGATACAAAATCAGACAAAAGAATTTTTCTGGGGTATTCCAAGCATTCAAAAGCATTTCGCATTTTCAGTAAAACTCATTTAAAAATTTTAGAATCTGTGCATGTTTCTTTTGATGAATATGACTTGTTAGAGCCTAGAAAGGCTCTGAATGTTGCTAATGATTCTGATAATGATGAGGTAAGTACAAATACAACATCTACTTCCACTTCTCTCGCAACTCAACCCAGCACCCTTCTTGTTCCACTAACCCTTCACCGAGACTTCAACTCTCACGATACTAGTTCCAACTCTTCTCCGTTGACCCGTAACTCATCTCTTCTGCTTTTACCCAAACACCTGATCACTCATCCTTCTTTTGTTCACCGTAAAATGAAGGTTTCGAAGATCCTATCTCTTCTGAACTGATTTTGGTGAATCTCCTTCTCAACCTACTCCATCATTTTTAAGGGAAGATCCCACCAGAAGAGATCTCCCTCCAACCATTATTGAAACAAGAGATCATCCTATTTCTCAAATCATCGGTGATCTCAACTCAGGAGTTCGTACGAGGAATAGAGTTCGAGATGAGATTATATTTGCATTTGCATTCTTATCTGACGAAATCGAGCCAAAGAAGATTGATGAAGCTATTGAGATCATGCTGATTGAAGCTATGCAAGAAGAAGGCTGAACCAGTTTGAAAGATGCAAAGTGTGGAGCTTAGTTCAAAGGCAGGCTGACCATCCAGTTATCGGCACCAAATGGGTTTTAGAAACAAAAGAGATGAAGATGGAAATGTCACCGAAACAAAGCTAGGCGGTTGCTCAAGGCTACAGGCAGGAAGAGGATTGACTTCGATGAAACATTTGCTCTGTTGCTAGATTAGAGGCAATCGAGACTCTTTCTAGCCTATGTTCATGGACTTCAAAGTGTATCGGATGGATGTGAAGAGTGCCTTTACGAATGGTGATCTTCAAGAAAGTAATCGTTGAACGACCTCGAGATTTGTCATTCAAGACAAAGCTGGATCATGTCTCCGACTCAAGAAAGCTCTCTATGGCCTAAAGCAAGCTCCCGAGCTTGGTATGAAACTCTATCCAAGTTCTTAATAGAACAAGGATTCGTGAGAGGAAGGATAGAACACTACTGTTCATCCTCAAAGAGTCATTCTTTTGGTACAAATCTATGTGGGCGACATCATCTTTGGATCAACTAACCAAAGCAGTGCAAGAGATTCGAGAGAGGATGCAAAGCAAGTTCGAGATGAGTATGATGGGAGAACTTACCTACTTTCTAGGGCTGAGATTCAACAGACTTGACGGAATCTTCATGACCAAACCAAATATGCGAAGGAACTCATCAAGAAATTTGGTCTTGATTCGGCTAAAGGATTTGAGACTCAATGTCTCCGAGCGCCATCTTGATAAAGATGAAAAGGGAAAGAAAGAACATGACCAAGAATGCAGAGGAATCATAGGTTCACTTCTTTACCTTCTTGCCAGTAGACGACATTATGTTTCTTGTTTGTGTTTGTGCAAGATTTCGAGCAGATCCAAGGAATCACATTTGCTTGGCGCAAGCGTATCATCGAGATATGTTTCAACAACAACAAATCTAGGCATACGGTATTCCAAACGCAACAACTTCGATCTAGTTGGATACTCGGATGGATTATGCGACTGCAAAGTGAGCGGAAAAGCACCGATGGGACTTGTCAATTTCTTGGAAATAGACTTGTCTCATGGTCATGCAAGAAGGATCGGTTGCAAACTCCACCACGAGGCGAGAATATACATTCTTTGCCAGCGGTACTCTCAACTTCTATGGATGAAGCAACAACTAGTGGACTACAACATCAAGGCGCAAATTGTCCAATTATGTGTGACAACACATCGGCAATTTCGGTCTCAAAATCGGTGATGCACTCGAAGACAAAGCACATTGATATCCGTTATCACTTCCTCAAAGATCATGTGGAGAAAGGTAACATCGATGCGGAATACGTTCCAGCGAACATCAATTAGGCGACATTCTCCAAAGCCAATGATGCCACCAGGTTTGCTTATTTAAGGAGAAATCTTGGTATGATTGATCCTCTTGCTTAATTTCAATATCTTATAGCTTTTCTTTCATATCGGTAGACTTAGTTTTATACTAACCGGAAGACGTAATTTCTCTTTAGCGGAAGACTTAAAGGTTAGTATCTTTACTTAGTCTATTTTAGTTAAAGTTTCTAAAGCAATAAAAGTGACT
>JABEVN020003429.1:0-18299 GCA_013146195.2 Codonopsis lanceolata | reverse complement strand
AATATCAAAATCAAATATAGATAATCTGGATTGCTTATCGGGCAAAAATATGTTTTGAAACAATATTTTAACATCTTTTTAAGAATATATTTCAAAGACCGCAATCAATGCGTAATAAGAATTTTTGATTTAATAAATCATCTTGAATTTATCGATGCATTTCACAATTGAAAGCATTTCTTTTTAATAGAATAATTTAATTGAGCTTTCTTCCACATACCGGAAGTAAATCGTAATAATTCTTTTCTTCCCACATCGATTTTTTCTCGCTTTAATATGCCACCATAACCAATGTTCAAGCATCGCTTACTATTTTAAACCAGCCGTTGGGCAAAGCATAAACATGGTATTTGTTTACATGTAATTTAATAATTTGAACAATTTTAGTATGTTCAATAGTCCATGGACTAGATTTTTACATAACCTTTTATAAAGAATGACACTATCTTGTGCAATATTTTTATAAAAATCAGAAATATAATTTAAACTTCCCAAAAATCTCAGAAGTTGGGTTTTATTCTTAATTTCATCAGGAAATTTAGAAGCAAATTCAATACTTCTTTCTATTGGTATAATTTTACCTTGGGCTATATTAAAACCCAAAAATCGAACTTCTGTTTGAAATAATTTTATTTTTGGATAAGATAAAACCAATCCATTCTTTTTAATAATATCTTTTAATATTTTTAAATGTTTATAGTGCTGATCAATATCAGTGGAAAATACTAAGATGTCATCTATGTAAACAATACAAAAATCTGAATAAGGTATAAAAATCTCATTCATAATATTTTGAAATTCGGGGCATTTTAAGTCTAAAAGGCATTACATTCCATTCGTAATGACCAAATGGTACTGTAGAAACAGTTTTGTATTTGTCTTTTTCATTAATCTGAATTTGCCAGTATCCTGACTTTAAATCAAATTTAGAAAATATGACTGCTTTATGCAATTTGTCTAATAAATCTTTTTTATTAGGTATAGGGTACCTAATCCATTTTAAAGCATCATTAAGAGGTTTGTAATTGACTACTAGTCTAGGTACTCCTCTTTCTTTTTCAGCATTTTTATTAACATAAAAGGCTGTACAACTCCAAGGAGAATAACTTTTCCTTATTAAATCCTTTTGTAAAAGATTTTGAATTTCTTTTTTACAAAGTTCTAGATACTATGATTTCATCTGACTAGGCCTAGCCTTAGTTGGAATCTGATATTTTTCATCAAAATTATTTTTGTAAGGAAGAGAGACAATATGTCTTTTCCTTTCCCAAAAAGCATTTGGAATCTCACTACGCACCTCCTTTTATAAAGATCCGAGATTTCTTGGATTCTGTTTTGAATATCTTTTGAATTTAATTTTTCCTTCAAATTCATAATACTAACTTCTTCTTTTAGAAAATTTAAATGTTTTTCTTTTGAAGAAAGTAAATTTTTTAATTCATTAATAACCCTGGTTTCAGGATTTTTAATAAATTCAAAAACTATTTCTTTGTTTTGGATATTAGTATAAATACCCGTTTGATCTATTTTATGCAAAGGCATAATAGAGTTTAAAAATGGTGTTCCTAAGATCACCGGTTGTTGGATATTTTTAACAAGTAAAAATGATGAAGGGATACAAATACCTTCATTACAAATATGTGCACTTGTAATTTTATATTTAATACCTAACTTGTCACCACTAGCAGAAGTGAGTGACTGGTGAGTTTTTTCAAAATATCTTGTGGGTACAAGGCCTTCCTGAATACAGTTTAAGTCAGCCCCACTATCTACTAAAGCAATAACTCTATCTAAGAGATACTCATTATTAATAACAATAGATATGTAAACATACCACTTTTTAGGGGTGTAAGTGGTTCGGTTTGGTTTGGTTTATGCCAAAACCACAAATCGAACCGCCTCCTAGTGGTTCAAAAAATCTCAATCCGAATCGAACCGAGTAAGACTTGGAACCGAACCGAACCGAACCACTCGGTTTGGTTTGGTTTGGTTCGGTTTTGTGGTTTATATAAATTATTTTTAATGAAATTAACCAACATTAAAAATAATATTTTAATTTAGAATTAACATCAAAATTATGAAATAATCTACTAACAACAAATTATCATAAATAAAATAATACAAATTATAAAATAAACACAAACAATGGAAGAAATAATAGTTCTCCAATAATCAAGATTTTGTTTGATTTAGTATCCGTCTATATATATATATATATAAATCAAATGTTCGAAATCTTTAATGAATGTAATATAATATATATTATATAATAAATAAATAAAAATATATAGGGTGGTTTGGTTTGGTTCGATACCAAAAACCATGAACTGAACCGAACCGCGTGGTTTTCCAATTCTTGAAACCGAAACCGAACCGTCTACGACAAAAACCGAACCAAACCGACTGGTTTGGTTTGGTTTGGTTCGGTTCCGTGGTTCGGTGGTTTTGATTTACACCCCTACCACTTTTGATTAGTAACTTGATTAATAATTTGAAGAAAATCCTCTGAGATTTTTTCTTCATCATTATTGTCAATTGATTATTTTGATTCAACTTCTTTTTCTTTTTGAAAAGAATTTATAGTAATATAGTCAATTTATCTACCTTGAAAATTTACTAATTGTTTAATTTCACTAATCTCTTTTTTAAGATTATTGATTTCTTTCTTAAGATCATTAACACTGATAGGTTGTTGATTTTTTTTCTCAATTCTTTTAAATACTTCTTGGATGGAATAAAAATCTTTTATTCCCTTCATTCTGTTAATATCTTTAACAGCTAATAAGTCTTTGGGATTATCATCTTTTGTGATTAAAGATTTTATAATCTTTTCTTTTAATTCTTGATCTGTTAAATTATCAATCAGATTAAGGATTTTTGATTGATCACTAGTGAGCACATTAATACTTAAGCCATTCATTTTGACTATAGCTTTCCAGTAATCATTATTTTTGGAACATTGCCCTGTAGGACATTGGCCTTTACAATTTTCTATTAGTTCATCAGATGAGGACGAACTTTTGATATTATTAATTTCTTCCTCCTCTGTGGAACTGTAATCTTCAGAAAAACTTTCACTATCACCACTAGAATTAAGCAATAATTTGTTTAATTGAATTTTAAGACCTTCATCTAGATCTAATTTATTTAATTTTTTCTGTGTAGAGCATTTATTTGCAAAATGCCCTACTTTACCACATTTAAAACAAGTTTTAGGACCTGATTTAGATCCATGTTTTGTTTTAGAGTTTTTATAGTTTTTTCTTTTATAATGTTTCTTAGGTTTTCTATAATAATTAGAATCTTCCCGAGATTTATATTTATTTCTTTTAAAATCTTTTCTGTATTTTTTATGTTTTCTTTTGGGGTAATCAATTTTTGTATCATAAGCAAATTGATGACATAATTCCCCAATTTCTTTTTTACCAGTTATATTTTGCTTTTTTAACTGATATTGTAATTTCATGTTATTACATATTTCTATTCCTACTTGAGTACATGTAGAAATAATATTACTATAGGTAATATAATTGTATGAGATGGTTTCACTATGGTATTGATCCTTTAATTTATGTCTAACCTTTTCAGAAAATAAAAGAGGTAAACCATCTATAAATTTTGCTTTCCAATGCTCAGCATTGGCATCTAATCTCTGCATTACTTTGGCAATAAAAACATCCATCTAAAATGGGTGAGAGAGGGACATCTTAAATTTTGAAGGATCTCCCTGTCTTTTTCATTTCTTTGAGGGACAACTCCCACAAAATGGTGAATTATAGTTTGGATCAGGGTGTAAACCGCATCTTCACGAACCTCTACCCCCTCTGTTTTGATTGTATTAAAAATTTCTAATTTTTGTTCAAGTGTGATAATATTATCCCACCAACCTTTTATAGTACCGACAAAACCGGCAGCAATCATTTTTGCTGTTTCAGAATCTTTATTGGATGCAGTCTTACAGACTGTGGCATACATAAGCATTCTGTGTATTAGTTCATATATCTGATATTCAGAATAACCATCTAAATTCCATTCATAAATGGTTCTAGCATTATAAGAATTTTGATTTTGGAATACTCCTTCTTCATAAAGAAGATCTGGTGGAGTTGGTCTTTGGTAATAAAATTTTAATCCTGGTCCAGGAGGTTCATAAGTTAATTTATCACATTGTGCATCAAAGACACTAATGTCAGAAGAAGTGCTTTGGCAATCATTATCTTCTTCAATCTGTTTGTCTTTATTAAGTACCTGAATACTAAGGCCTTTAATACGAGCTGTTAAATTATCTAAAAACTCATCTCCTAAATTTATATGAAAGTCCTTTACAGGAATAGGAGGTTTTATACTAACAACATAAATTGGATTAGTATCTGAAGTACTAGCTTCTGTAATAGTTTTAGGAAGATTATCTTCAATTCTATTCAATTGTTTACTTATGGAGTTAAGACATAAATTAGCCCAATTATTTTGTTTAATAATAGGCTGGATCTCCGTTTTAATTATTGGGGAAGCCACAACATAAGGTTCGGCTTCTAATTTCTGATCTTTTCTAGTAATTACTAGATCTTCAGCAGGAGGATGGACTTCAATTTTTATTTCTCCTTTCTTATTAGTCCAATTCTTGTAATAAGAACTAAGTACTTGGATATTTTGTTGAATAGGGTACCACTCATGGAACCATTGAACAAAATAGGTGACCTTTTGGGCCTGTTCTAAAGTCTCGTAATATATTTTTTTTAATAATTTGTTGTTCTTCTGTATTAAAAGCTTCAAAGAACCAATTCCTAAAATCTTTATATCTTTGATTTTGGAATTCTAAATTAATACTGATTCTTAAAGGTGATTTGGGTGTGAAATCCATTTAAACCCACATATCATTTATAGAGTTTTCCTCTACTGGTTTGGTAGTATAAATTCCTTGGGGAATTTGGTAATCAGACATCCTAATTCCTTGAATTTCTTCTATATTGGTAGATGATGTACTGGGTCTACTAGGATTTGATTTAATAACAGGACTTTGCCGGGATGACAATGACCTGGATAACCTGCTTCTATTACTAGAATTAAATAAGACTTCAACGTCCCCATCATCATTCTGTATTATTTGATCAATACTATTGTCTAGTATTGGTTTTGGAGGAACAATTTCTTCTAAGTTTCAGTGGGTTGGAAAATTAATTTCATTTCAAGTTATTTGTTTTGGTGTAGCAATATTAGTAGTTATACTATTGCTTTCAATAACCGTAGTTTTACCCGGATTACTCCTAAGTATAGCATTAGGACACATAGTATTCATAACTTTATAATGTAACCTATATATAACATTAATAGTTTCAGTTCTAGGCATAAAATTATAACTTGAAGTTTGGATATTAAGTATAACAGATTCAAATAAATTTCTATCCGTTAAAGATAAACTTAGATTTGGAAAAACATTAAAATAAACTGGTCCATGGCATAGACTAGTCTGAGCAATTCCCATTAAAAAATGAAGAAAGTCTAAACATCTACCATCTCTAATACATGCAAGAATTGAAACATTTAACCCAGATAAAGTTAAAGGTTTAAAAGCAATTTTGATACAACCAATTTGCAAATAATTATACTTATCTTGATATGCAGAAATATCTTGGAGATTTAAAAGAGGTAATTTTAAGCTGTTATCATCTATGCTAACAGATTGTTCAAGAGTTTTAATATTTTTTCGGCATAAAAAATCAAAAGTGCCGATTGTATAAATCTTTTTTGGTTCAATAGATGGAATAGTCCATTGATTTAAAATTTGGTTTTGAGACAACTCACTGATCTCAGCATTTTTTATTTTAATAGCTTTATTATTATTTTTTCTGAACATCTCCATTTTTTAAGAATATATATATCCCTCCAAAATGCAAAAAATTCGCGCGCGTGAAGATACGGGTAGGGCCGTTAAAAGTTGCTCATCCTCACATAGCCACAATTTGGTGAGCTTCAAACACTTCACAAGGAATCAACGCACCCCCCCCCCCACCCATGGCTTTCTCTCTCCTCTCTCCTCCTCCTACTCTCAAGCTCTTTACTCCTTCTCCTTCAACGAACTCTAATACTAAGACCAGTACCCCTGCCGGGAGCAGCAACAAATATAGTAGGAGAATACGATCAACGATCATTGCTAAAGCTTCACAAAAGGACCAAGAAGAAGAAGAAGAAAAAGGTCCGGCATTCAATCCATTTGGATTTGTCACTGATAATCCTTCGAGCCGAAGCGCCATTCAGCTTCCGGAAAATCCCGCTCAGGATGGAAACGTCGGCCAAATGCTCTACGTAAGATAAGATTATTAATTTTCTGTTTGCCAATTCGTGCTCTTTAATGTGTTATTAGGTGTAAGACTGATTTTGGTTTCCAGATTGTATAGGAAAGAGGGCGTTAATATCCTCGAGCAATTAAGCTCTTTCCTTAAGACAAAAAAGCTGACCCGTTATGAGACTGGACGGGATAATCGGTATGTCTCGGGTTTCGAGGATACTTACGTGATTGAAGAGGGCGTCCTTCGTTCTTCAGTCACCGGCGAATCAAGAGCACGCTGTTCTCTGTAATAGGGGGCTGGAAGGTTGCAAAAGGAGCAGAATTTTTCGATAGCAGAAAACTCAGTTTTTGGCTGTATATAAGTGGCAGTTGGGGATGACGGTTGTTGATTGGCGGTTAGCATGGAAGAGACACAATCGCTCGCATGACATAACTGATTAATTGCGTCTTCGTGGCGGTGAACTTTTCGAACCTGTTCAAAAGATAGGTTCAGCAAGCAAGCCGACCGACCAACCAACCAACCAACGGCCAGGCGGCGGCAGCGTGTGTTTGGACCTACACCTAGGTAGGTCTTCCCTCCTACACAAAAGTGTAGTGGCCCAAGGGCCTGAAAGTAAAGCCTCAAAGCTCTACCTTATAAGGTAGAGCTTGTTTCATTTAGTTCCCAATGTGGGATTCCCACATTTCTCATTTACATGACTTAGCTTTATTCAAGCTATTGGAAACAAGTTTCCAACAATCCCCCACATTGAATAAGATATCATGTAAGTTGATGACATTTTGATATTTACAGAGATACAACTGAGAGTAGCTAGAGTGGAAGAGGTGGCTTTTGGCTTTGAACCTTTCCTTATGAGTTACTATCGGAAGACTTACCGATCGTGGATCGTGTGTCTTGAACCGACCGGTGTTTGATGTCAACCAAGACAATAGTATTCACATAGCCGCCTCAAACAACGTTTGATTCTACGTTTGTGTTCATTTTGGCCCTGAACGCTTCCTGGTTCTGTGAATGTTGTTAGAAAATTTTGCCTCGAAATTTCCATAAGATCGGCCAGTCTTACATTCACATAGGTGACTTCTTATAAAGGGTGTATCCTGTCAGTACCCCGCTTGATCAAATCAAGTCACAAGAATCATTAAAAGCAGTGCTTATCCTAAACCGTGACAGGTAACACTAGTGTTTTCACCATAGGAATGGGTAGGAGTGTGAGTCTGTTAGTGTTAACATTGAGATCAATTAGTTTGGTTGTCCCTTTGAACCTAGACCATGGGGTTGCCAATCAACTAGGTGGGGTTTTCCGCTAAAGGTTCTCTTTATTTCATAGGCTTAAGGCCCATTCCCTTCGATGAACTGTATACTAACTCTCTGGACAATCCTTTAGTTAATGGATCCGCTAGGTTGTCCTTAGATCGAATATAATCGATGGTGATCACGCCATTTGAGAGTAGTTGCCTAATGGTATGTGTCGCCGCCTTATATGGCGGGACTTACCATTATACATGTTATTTTGTGCCCTTCCAATTGCGGCTTGACCGTCGCAATGGATGCATATGGCCGCAGCCATGCCGAATATTTTCAAGGAAGTTACGCAACCATTCAGCTTCCTCAGCTGCTTTATCTAAGGCGATAAATTCTGATTCCATAGTAGACCTTGCAATGCAAGTCTGTTTGGAAGATTTCCATGCAATGGCACCGCCACCAAGAGTGAATACAAATCCACTTGTTGACTTGGAGTCGTTAGTATCAGAAATCCAGTTAGCATCACTGTATCCTTCAATAACTGCCGGATACTTGGAGTAATGCAACCCGTAGTCCTTAGTGTATCGAAGATATCTAAGAGTCCTTACAATGGCTTTCCATTGATCGGGGCCGGGATTACTTGTAAACCGACTCAATCGGTTAACCTGCTTTGCGCGAGGTCGAGGCGCGCAGCTCAGTAAGATACATAAGACTTCCAATGATTCGAGAGTATTCAATTTGAGATACGCTCTCGTAGGTTCTTTTGAGATGAAAGTTAGGGTCGATTGAGTCTTAGCAATGTTTGTATCACCGCTACTAAATTTCTAGCAATTTCTCAATATAATGAGATTGTGATAAAACGGTCTCCTCGGATGTTCTAGATATTTTAATACCTAGGATGACATCGGCTAACCCTAAATCTTTCATGTCAAATCTACTGGCCAACATCTTTTTAGTATCTTTGATCATGTTATTATTGCTACCAATAATTAACATGTCATCAACGTAGAGACAGATAATGACGTAACCTTGTTGTGTATTCTTAGCGTATACACACTTGTCACATTCATTAGTCTTGAAGCCATTAGCAAGTATAACGTCATCAAAACGCGTTTATGCCATTGTTTTGGTGCTTGCTTTAGACCGTATAAAGATTTGACCACGATGCACCTTAGTTTCATTGCTCGAGCAATAAAGCCTTTCGGGCCGTTTCATATAGATTTCTTCTTCAAGTTCACCGTTGAGGAAAGCGGTCTTGACATCCATTTGATGTATCTCGAGACCGTGTAGTGCCGCCAAGGCAATCGGGCGAATTGAAGTAATCCGAGTAATCGGAGCATATGTGTCAAAATAATCAACACCCTCCTTTTGATTAAAACCCTTGGCGACTAGCCTGCTCAGATTTATCAATGGACCCATCAGTTTCAATTTCCGCTTGAAGACCCATTTACACCCTAGGGGTTTGCAACCTTTGGGAAGGTCGACGAGCTCCCAGTGTGGTTTTGCATAATGGAAGATATTTCGCCGTTGGACGGCTTCCTTCCATGTGGAGCCTCGGGAGTAGACATTGCTTCCTTGAACGACGTGGTTCATTATCCACGAAACGTGGTCACAAAGTCTCGGTCCAAAGGTCTTACTCGTGCGAGCTCGCTGTTTCGACGAGGTTCATCAATGTCTTCATCTTGATGAGTACTTTGATCAATAGCCATAGGGACTATTGCTTGTGAGGTGTTATCTTGTTCGTCAATTGACCAAGGAAATGAGCGTTTTACTGAAGTATCATCTTTTAGAGGAAAGATAGCTTCAAAAAACGTGGCATTTCTTGATTCCATAACGGTATTCACCTCGATTTCCGGATTATCAGATTTATGGACTAAGAACCGATAAGCTATGGGTTCGCATAACCAATAAAAGTACAATCCACGGTTTTGGAACCGATTTTAACCTTTTAGGTGGTGGGACTACTTTAGCTAGGCACCCCCACACTTTGAGGTATTTGTAGGATGGTTTTCGACCATGCCATAATTCATAGGCGTTTTGTCCAATTTCTTGTGGGGAAGCTTGTTTAACAAGTAATTGGCGGTGAGCACCGCCTCCCCCACATTCGGGTAGGCGGATTGAAGCGATAATGCGTTCATCATTTCCTTTAAGGTTCGATTTTTCCTTTCGGCAATCCCATTGGATTGTGGGCTATATGGGGGTGTAACTTTGTGGATAATCCCGTGGTCAGCACAGAAGTCTTTGAAGGGAAAAACATATTCACCTCCTCGATCAGACTTAAGAATTTTTATCTTTTTCGAAAGTTGATTCTCGACTTCGTTTTTATAAAGTTTAAAAGCTTCGAAGGCTTCAACTTTACTTTTTAAGAGATAGAGGTGACAAAACCGGGTACAATCATCAATAAAGGTGATGAATTATTTGTTTCCGCCATAAGATTCTATGGATTTTAAGTCACATAGATCACTATGAACCATATCTAATGGTGCTGTGTCACGCTCGATTGTCTTAAACGACGTTCTTGTTTGCTTAGCTTCAACGCAAGTATGGCATTTGTTATTTTTATTAATGCGACTTGGAGGAATTAATTCCATTTTCATTAATCGTCTCATAGAGTCATAGTTAACATGACCTAATCGATAATGCCAAATATTGAAATGCTCAAGCAAGTAAGAAGAAGATGGTGCTGTAGCACTTTTATTATCAATCTTGTACGCGGTGTTAACCACCATTACATTACATTTAAAAAGGCCCTCATCGAGGTAACCTTTACCAATAAAAACCCCACTCTTACTTAAGATAAATTTGTCCGACTCAAAAGCCAATTTAAACCCATGTTTAACTAAAAGAGAACCGGAGATCAAATTTTTGCGAATGTCGGGAACATGAAGGACATTGGTTAGCACCAACTCCCGCCCACTCGTCATTTTCAGGGTCACTTGGCCTTTGCCTTCCACTCGAGGTAGATGAATTGCCCATGAAAAGCTTTTCCCGGACTTCACCTTGTTGTAGAGTCGAGAACATCTTGGCATCGCCAAGCAGATATGACGCTGCGTCGCGCGGTGTCGACGAACCACTCGCGGCCGTGCCAACCATGTTTGTCTCGAGAGACGACACATACCATGCTGATCTCTTCGTCAACCATGTTGGCTTCACGCTTGACCCGCTTTTTGCCTCGGCATTCCGCAGCTTTATGGCTCTTCTTGTCACGCTCAAGCACTTGCCCTTGAACTTGTACTTCTTTCCTTGCGTAGACGTCCCTTCCCCGGAGCTTTTACGCTTCCCGTGCTTGGCGTCTTGCTCGACCACATGCGCCCCTTCTATGGGGCGAAGCTGCTTCTTGTCGGCAACTCGGTTATTCTGCTCAATCTGTAGCCTTAGGATCAAATCCTCCAATGACATATCTTTGCGTTTATGTTTGAGATAGCTTTTGAAGTCTTTCCACGCGGGAGGTAGCTTCTCGATCATTGCCGCGACTTGGAATGCTTCGGAAACTATCATCCCTTCGGCTGCTATCTCGTGCAAGATAAGTTGGAGTTGTTCAACCTGTGTCACAACACTTTTGGAATCATTCATCATAAATTCTAAAAACCTAGCAACTACGAATTTCTTCGAGCCGGCATCTTCGGTTTTGTACTTCTTTTCCAATGATTCCCAAAGGTCCTTGGCCGTCTTAAATGGGCTGTATACGTCATATAATGAGTTATCCAGTCCATTTAAAACGTAGTTCCTGCAAAGGAAGTCGGAGTGCTTCCATGACTCGACAGCGGCCACGGTGGTGCGATCCGTTTCCCCTTCTTTCAAGATAGGGGTTGATTCCTTCAGGCACTTAGACAGGTTCAACGTCGTAAGGTAGAAGAGCATCTTTTGTTGCCATCTCTTGAACTCTTTGCCTACAAACTTTTCGGGGCGCTCACCGTGAGTGTGAACGGTGGTATGCGTGATTTCTGCCATGGGCGGTTGTACAGCAGCGGGTTCCTTTTCCGAATTGGAAGTCATGCTGCACATAAACAGGATTATCAAGAGTGCTAAGTTATATGAAACACTTATGTTTCTATACAATTAGCAACCTGAATTGATAAACTTTCCTGTGCAGTCTTTTTAGTTTTATTTCTGTGAGCAGAATAAAACTATGCAATTAATACAGTTAAGTATTAAGCTAATTACAATTAATAAGGTAATACACACAGCCCAAACTAAAACACCCGTAACTAGTTTTCAAAACAGGTTAAAATAAGTTCTGAAAGCAGGTTCTATAGTCTGATTCTGTAACTCAGACTGTTGGTATTCTAAAGTTTTGAGCAGAACGTAGAGAAACTGTTCTTAAACAGATTAAGACCTAAACGTGGATCAGATTAGAAACCAGAATCTGTAATTTCTGTTTGGAAACAGACCAAACAGATTAAAACTGAAGTTGAATGTACAGATTTTAATTTGCAGTCCAGTAGGTTGTGATATAATTAGATCAGTAAAGTCTGAATCTGTAATGTAATCAGATTAAGGCAAGCAAATGTAGTGCAGAAGATCTGTAAACAGGTTGTGATATAATTACATGTAAAGCAAGACTGAACTGTTTTGATTTTAAGATAGCAGATTTCTAGTTTCACAGACTATATACAGTAACACAGATTTAGATTGAAGCTGTAACTTGAAGCAAATTCAGTGTAGAGGCAAAACAGGAACTGAAATGAAAGGCAATCAGGTTATATTCAGTTTCAGGAACAAGTTTTGAACAGGCTGAAAATGTCCAGAATTATGTAGCATGCAGTAGCAGATTTGGCTATACAGAAGACATAAAACAGTAGCAAAATTCAGTTTAATGCACAGAATCAGGTTTAAGTTTGTTACATGCAGATTTCAGGATCAGAATATAACAGTGTTATCTGGTTTGATTCTGTGATGAACTAGAAGACTGAGGCATACTATGTAAAAAATGTATGGCCTGAATGTGTAGCACAGAATTAAATTTGTTAATCCTAACAAACAGATTGGAACTTGTTTTAATCTGTGAACACTAGTGATCAATAAACAGAATTTGTAACAGATTAGATAAGTGGTCTGTAATAAACAAGTTATATGTATTGCCTGAATCTGTATTTAAGCAGATTTTGTGGGACTTAAGCATACAGAACCAGATTATAACAGATGCTGGAAACGAAAATCAAGGCAAAATGAACTTTGTCTTAAGATTGTTATTAGGTGTAAGACTGATTTTGGTTTCCAGATTGTATAGGAAAGAGGGCGTTAATATCCTCGAGCAATTAAGCTCTTTCCTTAAGACAAAAAAGCTGACCCGTTATGAGACTGGACGGGATAATCAGTATGTCTCCCAGGTTTCAGGATACTTACGTGATTGAAGAGGGCAGTCCTCCGTTCTTCAGTCACCGGCGAATCAAGAGCACGCTGCTGTTCTCTGTAATAGGGGGCTGGAAGGTTGCAAAAGGAGCAGAATTTTTCGATAGCAGAAAACTCAGTTTTTGGCTGTATAGTTGGGGATGACGGTTGGGAGCGGTTCATAACTGATTAACTGTCTTCTGTGGCGGCTGAACTTTCTGAACCTGTTCAAAAGGTAGCAAAAAGATAGGTTCAGGCAGGCAAGCAAGCCGGGTCGGGACGGGCGGCGGCGGCGCGCGCGCGTGTTTGGACTACACAAAAGTGTAGTGGCCCAAGGGCCTGAAAGTAAAGCCTCAAAGCTCTACCTTATAAGGTAGAGCTTGTTTCATTTAGTTCCCAATGTGGGATTCCCACATTTCTCATTTACATGACTTAGCTTTATTCAAGCTATTGGAAACAAGTTTCCAACATAATGGACTTGCAAACGTAGTGCTCTTTGTATTGATGATTTATCAATATGTAAAGTGTTCAATTTAAACGGAAATTAATGTTAGTTTGTGCGAGAATTGAATTGTTATATTTGTTGCTGACCTCGGTAGTTGTCTCGTATGTATAGCATGATGATTTTGTGACCTTATTCTCACATCATGCTCATACATTGAATAAAAATGTGCCTTTTGTATTCAAGCCACTACTATTTTGTGCTTCAAGTTCTGAAGTCAATGGCTGTTTGTGGATTTAATCGAGAGCCAGAGCGATTTGTTTTAAATTTTAATTTCGTTCATCTGCAAATTTGTGATTCATTTAATGGAAATGTAAGTGGAGATGAATGTTGAATTGTTAACATCAGATATTGAGCTCAATTATGTGCTTGTAAGTAGAGTAGCATGTCGTTAGGATTTCGATAAGTGATGATTTAGTGACTTATCGCCAACTTGTGCTACAACTGTGACTAAAACACGTGCTCTTAAAATGTGTCCAGAGAATTGAAGACAAGGGAAAGGACTATGGCTCTTATGTGAAATCCGGTGGCTTTAGATGGTTTGTGAGAGAAACAGGTACAATTTTCATGGCTGTAGTATCATTTATTTCATTATCTAGATTGCTGATAGTTAAACCTGAACCTCTCAGGATCAGCTGAGAGCCGTCGTGGAACTGTAGTCTTCCTCCATGGCGCTCCAACTCAGTCCTACAGCTATCGAGTTGTTATGTCTCAGGTTATGTTACCTGCAATCTCTCTCTTGTGTAAATATTCTCTTTTAACTACCAGCTATTTAGTGCTGCATTAATATTTATTTGCCAACCAAAACAGAATTAATGTATTCAGGATACAATGCATAAAATTGGTGGAAAGCATACCTTCTATGAGTTGCATGTGCTACCAATTTACTATGTCATTAAAACAATGGGAGCCAGACTTTGGGGTAGTGTTGTTGTATCGTACATGAAACCCATAGCTTAAATCTGAAAGATCAGCAAATAGCATTACACTTGGAGAACTGGGAAGAAAAAGGATTATTCATAAATTGATAGTTTGCATGGTTTTATGAGTCTGAGATATACACAATGAATGGACCAACAGTCTGACAATATGGTGGTATACTTATCATATGGTTGTTATCTGCTTTATGATCCTTTATATGATTTCTGACTATTCAATGTGATCTTGTTGTTCCTTTTGAATTCATGTCATGAATAGATGGCGGATGCTGGTTTCCACTGCTTTGCACCTGATTGGATAGGATTCGGTTTCAGCGACAAGCCACAGCCAGGATATGGTTTTGACTACACTGGTATGTAATTTCTCAGGAGGGAAACACATTATATGATATTAATATAAATATGGTTCTTCAACTTGATCAGGCTCAGTTTCCTAAACTGTTTATAAACTTCATTATTACAGAAAAAGAGTACCATGCAGAACTGGATAAATTACTCGACATCCTGGGGGTCAAATCTCCTTTTTCTCTAGTAGTGCAGGTTTGAACGAATTTGACAAAGAGTGAAGATTTATCCCTGGTGTTTGTAATGAATATGTATGTTAAAATCGATTTTTTAATAACCAACCATCTGATTGTAATTCATATACAGCTTGTTAGGCACACTGAAACTTGAGAATAGTTTTTTTTTTTTTTTCATCTGCTACCAGATTGAATTCACTTATCTGAAACTATACACATGCACTCTTTTTGTAGGGATTCCTTGTTGGTTCTTATGGATTAACATGGGCCTTAAAAAATCCTAGCAGGATTTCTAATCTCGCAATACTGAATAGTCCACTGACTGTTTCATCTTCCATTCCTGGACTGTTCCAACAGCTCAGGTGCATTTTCTGTAACATCTATTCACGGAAAGCTTATAATTTAACATACATTACCTACTCTCTGAACTTTTGAACTCTTTTTGTCATGTCTAATTGCTCTCAGACATGTTTATGCATTCATCATAAGTAAGATTAAGTAGATCTTTGTACTGGCATTCTCCTTTTCAATTTCATTTTTCTTCTGGAAGCATTATATTTCCACATCAATGCGAGCGCCTCAGGCGAGAGGCGAATGTTTATGCATTCATCATAAGTAAGATTAAGTAGATCTTTGTACCGGCATTCTCCTTTTCAATTTCATTTTTCTTCTGGAAGCATTATATTTCCACATCAATGCGAGCGCCTCAGGCGAGAGGCGAGGCATTGGCTCCTCAAAGGATCTGGGCGAGTCAAGATCCGACGTTCGTGTCTGCATGTGCGGGCACACGAGTAAGTCGGCCCAAGGTAAATTGGATCTTAATTCGCACCTCCGTGCGGGCGCGGGAGGGATAATTTTTTCTATACAAGCTTACCCAACCCAAGGGAACCTTTGTATATAAACCATTCAAACCTTTCGTATTTTTCCAATGTGGGATAACCCACTTCCAACACTACCAATGTTATACTTTAAGCCTCTATAACTTATTTATCCGAAATCCGAATTGGACAAATAAATATAGTATTCTTATGTATTCATGGAGAAGAACATAATTCCACAATTTCCCTAGTCATTACATAAATGACTCAAATAAATTAGTGCCTCAAAGCCCCAACTTACTTCACTTAAAAACACTAGTTTTCCAACACTTAGTTTCATGTATTATGCTCACTTATAACATATTTTGTTGATATTTGTTAAGTTATACACTTATATGTATTTTTCCTTAGTATTTTTTCCGTGAGCGCCTTTTTGGCGCCTTTTTAGCACCTCGCCTCTCGCCTCAAATTTGGACCTATCGCCTTTTTGGCGCCTCTCGACTTTGACAACTATGGTCCATTTCCTGTTTATTGGCTGTAACCTTCATCCTCACTCTACTTTGTTAAGGTTACTAATATACAAATTTCATACTTTCATAGTGGTTGATCTAACATGTAGGCATTTTATGCTTCGGTAATTCCAAACCTAATATAATCTTGACGACATCACCTTTCCTACTTCCTAGTACCTAGAGTGGAGATGCTTGGTTTGGTCAAATTCTTTATATAAGACTTCTTTGCGCAGTTCACATGTTTTGTATAAATGGGCCTTGTTTATCAAAATGAAGTCTATTGCCGAAGGATGCATTAATTTTATTGTTTCTTGAATCGGTTAAATAGCTTAATCTTTTCATTGCTGTTTGGTAACGAGTGTGGATTGCAAGTGTGGTATGATGTCATATGACTCATATTTTATCTAAACATTCCAAATAGTACTATGACTAGCTTTTCCTTATGTTTTCTTCTCTTTCCTGTCCAGAATACCACTCTTTGGCGAATTCACTTGTCAGAATGCTATAATCGCGAGCTTTTATTGAAGCAGGTAGCGTATGTATCCAAAAGTGCATCTATCTACTGTGAAAATTTACTGGTCTTAGTTAGACAGACTAGCTTACAGAAATTTCTGACCTTATTTTGTTGCGTTCGTAATCTTTTGGTTATTAATAAGAAAGACAAGAATTTCCTCAGAACTGCTACCTCAAACTTCATATACGAGTAGTTCAAAGAAAAGCCAGGACCGCACGATTCATGCATCACAAGCATTGCTCTGTCGCTATCTAATATCGCTTTTCACTTCATAGTGCTAGACACTTTCCGGGTGATAATAAGCTTATCTGTGTTTGGGTACATCTTAACATCACCTATCTTTTTAGGCTCTGTCTTCGTCTATCAAAATGCATTCAAGATAGATGCAATTCGACAATGTTGAATGAGTAGGCAATGATTATGATTAATTAATAGACTTTTGGTATCTCTGTGGCTCTTATATGCGTTCTGATTGCATCCCTTCTGCTAACCCACGTTGTATACCCATTTCTGCCTCTCTGTTCACTGACCAATTCCCTGGAAGTTTTTAGTTTATGCATGAAACTTGTATGACTTCCCCATTGACTCTAAAGGGGGTTAAGTGTCTTAGTGCTTCATTACCATCTATTGGCCTTACCTCTAATAGTTCAGAAGTTATTTGAAAAAACAAGAGGAACATATCCAGAAAAATATGTAGTGAACTCGAGTATGTAAAAGGTACCGCATCTGCAAAATTTCATTTGATGTTAATGCTACTCTTATATTTGGAGGAAAAGGGAAAAAATCCTATTAACATTGCTTCAAAGAATAAAGCTACAAATGCTATCTCTAGAGGAAGGATGTGATTCGAGTGTTCCTACTATGTGCATTATTCTCATGTGCAATTTTTCTTCTGACAGTTATGTCCTGAAGCTGGAAAAGGCTGATGTTTATCGACTACCATATTTGAGAAGCAGTGGACCAGGATTTGGTGTGTTTATCTATACGATCTAATTGCTTCTATTATGTGATTTATTTATACCATATTTGAGAAGCAGTGGACCAGGATATTTATTTTAGAGAGAGAACTAAACTTAATCTTTGAACGCCAGTATTTTATTTCATGATGTGTGTTTTATTGGAAAAAGAAACTGAGCTAATATTTTGTTTCTAGTCACGTGTATAAAACTAAATTTACTGGTATGTGCACCCAGTATGATAGCAAATATTGTTACATTAATACATTGTACAAAAAATGAGTTAAGTTGCAAGTAGTTGAGTGAATACTCATTTGACATTTGACATTTGACATCTTGCTGCCCTGCTTCTCTACATTCTTCTTTTACATGTCTCTCTAAAAGAGCAGGTGCTTTGAAGAAAACTCGCAGCTAATATGATATTTAATTAGCCATGATAAAGCAATATTTAGGTATTCTTGCAAAACTAAGTGTACAGAGTAAGTAAAAAGGATAAGGTTTATCTTGCAAATGAAGTTTGATGAGTGCAGTTGCAAATTAGGCCTTAGCTGGACTTCTATTTTCTGATTCACTTATTTCTTTTTTTGATTGTTTCTTTGTTTGTTTGTTTCTTTTTTGTTCTATGTAAATGACAACTTTATTCTTAGAAGTTAAGGAGTATAGCCAAGCCATCTTAAG
>JABEVN020003428.1:0-18308 GCA_013146195.2 Codonopsis lanceolata | reverse complement strand
ACAAAGGCGGATTTGTCTAAGGTTAGCGGGGGGCCCGTGAATCGACATCCGGCTACTTGGAAAGATTTGCGAATATGCTCGGCAGGTGCACAGTGCATGCGGCGGGGAGATCACCTTATGTTTAAAGCGGGCTGCTTTCGAGAAGGGGGACGAGGTGGAAGTTGAGCATGAGGGAGCCCAAATGTAGGTAGAAATGTTAATGCGGGCTCAAAAATGGTGTCTGGGGTGACCGCGAAAAAGAGGAAACACGAGGGGCAGTGGAAACAACGGCAAGAGCGGCCGAGGGTGAGGAGACTATAGGGAGTAAGTCACGGTATGACCACCCTAGGGAGTTCGCCGAGAAGTGACCTCGCCGCCTCGGCACATTACGGGGATATCATGTATTAAATCGGGATGAGCTTCCTCGGGCACGCGTGCATGGCCTTGAGACTACGGACACGAGGGGCCAGGACAAAAGGTGTGCTTATCATGATGATTATGGGCACACTACGAAAATGTTGGTCATTGAAGAAGGCCATCCGAGTTGATCAATGAGGCGAGGTTGCACGGTTCAAGCAAGATGGAAACAACGGAAATGCCCTCGCAGAGCGCCCCCAATTCGGGCGTAGTAAATGTGATTCTGGATGAGGAGCGTACTCTCACGCAGCTGGGCAAGCATATTTATTCCTTGTCAAAAGTGGTGGATTGTCCTACAACTTTGTAGGCAGAGGAAGAGTCTTACAGTTTACTTGTAGTGAGTTGGCGAGTAGTATGGCCGGTGATTAGTCCTTGATTGTCTCAGCTCTGGTCGATATATAGGTGGTGCATCGGATATTGGTGGACACAAGGGCATGCAAAGATGTTATGTATTACTCTTGCTGTCAAGGTTTAGAGTTGAAGGATGAATGTCTCAAGCCATATATAGGGACTCTGGAAGGTTTCACCAACCACAAGGTGTCTGTTAAAGGCAAAGTCGAGCTGGAGGTTTTCATTGGTGAAGGTAGTCATTCCAGAGCGGAAAAAATCGCATTCATGGTGATTGACCTGAAATATCCCTAAAAATAATTCTAGGGGTGCCCGGCATGACCAAGTTCTAGATGGTAGCTTCCACCCCCAGCCAGAGCAAAGTTTACACCGATCGTATTAAGGGTTGGGGTTTCACGAAGGAAGAAGCAGATGTTGACTCTAAAAAATAAAGAACAGAAAATCATCATTAGCCACAAGGAAAAGTCTCATGTGACTGTGGGGCCGCTGCCAATTGCCATGGTTGATGAGAGTTCAGCTCAGGATGAGCAACGATTGCAAGTAGATGGCATTTATCCTTTGCCGACAATAGGGTCGGGGGGACAAGTCGAGCAAGCTAAAAGCATGGAGGTGGATCAGCTCGACAAAGTAATGAGTCAGGTTGAGAAGGATAAAAAGGGAGTACGACACACTGCAAATGTGTGATGAGTCTGAGTTCACTACCCAAGATGAGCTCGAGGAGATCGTGATCAACTCTGCTTATCCCGAGCAGAAAATAATGATAGGCAAGGCTCTGTCAACTGAAACTCGGGCCAGGTTGATCAAACAGCTCCAGAATAGTTTAGATGTGTTCGCATGGCGACCAGAGGACATGCAAGAGTTAGCGAGGATAAAAAATCAAGATTCGATAGTGAGAAGAAAGGAGTTGCAACCATAGTACGGTAAGTTTTAATTAGAAAACAACGTTAAATATGCTATGTGTGAGGTTCAGTGCGACCGCGCCCACGCCTTGGATAGGGGTGTACGCGTGATGCGGATGCGGGACACCAACTGCTCTCGTTACCCTCCCTTGTTTAGGGAAGGCGAAATCAAAAGTGCGAGAGGAGTCTTGTCTATGTTAGCACGTTGGAATGTGCCTCGGTTACCTTTAGTGGATTTTGTATCCAATATGGGAACTTATGGTTTCCCGCATCAAGTTATCCCTTTTTTTAGGGGATACTAGGATATGGGAATGCATTACCCTTTCATTCCCATTTTTCCTTTTTTAGGGGAAAACGGAAAAGTGCAAAAAAGGATATTGCGACGCCCCCACTATGGATTTTATTAAAAATAGCCTTATGACCCATTTCAGATTACTATGGGAGCTTTGGGTTTCCCGCATCAAGTTATCCCTTTTTTAGGGGATACCAGGATATGAGAATACATCACCCTTCCATTCCCATTCTCCCTTTTTTAGGGGAAAACGGAAAAGTGCAAAGAAGGAGTGTTGCGAGGCCCCACTGAATCTGAAAGTTTTAGAGTCGCCATCTTTATTTTAAGGCAAAATAAAGCAAAACCAAAGAAAAGAAAAATAAACCAGAGAAAAAGAAAACGGGTTCGAAGGCTAAGTTACGAGTTGGGAAGGTGCTAGGCACCCAACTCGCCCTTTCTGTCTCAAAAGTGGGTTTTGGCTGAAGTATGCTTATTGTTATATTTATTTAGCAAATAAATAAAGTGTTAAAAGACAAGAAATTAAAACAAATACATCCATGGCTACGTTATTTACGGACTCGCAGCCATTTCCTTACAATAATTACAGACATATTTAAGAATATTTGGTCATTATAACGGCTCTTTTACATACTATTTTCTAATCTAATCCGAGCAGCACAACGGCTTATAAGGACTACATTGAGCCGGATTTAAATCACAACTTTAAATAATAAATGAACATAAAAGTAAATAAATATAATAAATAATGCCCTTAAAGGCTTTACCTTTTAGAGCGGTGGTGTGCTCGCTCTGTCCTTCAGGGAGAGGGAGTATTTTTTGTTGTTTGTTGTGTGGTTGTTGTTTTGATTTGGGCAGAGTGACTGCTTATTTTTGTTAATTTTGGCGTTTTTGGTTGGGCGGAAACACGGCTTAGTTTTTTTACTTTTCAGCTCGTTACTTGGGCAGAGTAACGGCTTACTTTGGGATTTTTGGGCCGGGGAAGTGAGGTGGATACCTAACAACTAGGCTAGGGATCACTTATAACCTATGGGTTTTTAGTTTGGCGGAGTTTGGACGGGGTTTGGAGATTTTAGGGGCTTCCACTCACCTATCTCGCACCTCTCGTACTAATATTATCGGCAGAGTAACAACAGAGCTTCGTTGCGATTCTTGATCGCGGAGGAAATGAGCCACTGAAATGAGAGGCCGAGTCTTCTATTTATAGTGGGAGGCAGGGACTCGTCGGGAATTCTTCAATTTCGTCAGCCTGCATCGGTGAGTTGTACCTTGAGCTTCAAAGCTTGTACATTTTCAATCTGAGAGAGAGCTACAGGAAAGGGTATGGTGGGCCAAGGCAACCCTTGGTACGGCACCAACAACACTATTCCACTTTCATTTTTTGCACTTTCACCCCCCTGCAGTTCACTGTTTCGCGCATCCTGCTTTTCCTTTCGCATTTTTGACTCCTGTACGTAACTTGACATTTGTTAAGTTTTGACAGTTCTTGATATTTTATGTCAGTCACATACCAGGGGTACGAAATTGGGGTGTCTACAGAGCCCCTCAACGATGGAGTCTACGGGTAACCCAAGGCTTACTGAGTAGATGAACATCGTTGATAAACAATAGACTCTCCAATTTCGTTCATTTAATAACGGGAGAATGCAATTGGTAGCAGTTATAATGCACAGTTATCATGCTATCCAAACTCCATAACCTAGACATTTTTAGTCGGTTATAAAAGGTTTATCGTAGTTTTAAGCAGATATGAATTTAAAGTGCTCTGATGGTCGGACCTACTAATGTAGGCTGCCTACGTATTCCCTATTAAAGAAAATCAGACCAAACGCAGTTCAGGCCAAAACCTAAACTATCACTCGTACAACGGTCGTGCCTACCGTGATAGGCTGCCTATGTATCCTTAAACAAGGAATCAGACCGAGACGTAGTTCACTCAGTTGGGGACTAAATGCTGCGGTGTAAGTGTTGCGGTGCAAGTGCGGCAATACTAAATGAGCAAGTGTGGCAAAGCTTTATCAAATAAGTACGACAAGGGTAAATACATGTTGTGATGGTCGCGTCTACCGTGATAGACTGCCTACGTATCTTTAGTCAAGGAATCAGACCAAACGTAGTTCGTCTGGCGGCTATGCGGAGTGAATTGTTTCCTAGAGAACAAGACCTTTCCTATAAATCAAAGATCACCGGAGAACAAGCCCCTTTAAAGGAAAGTTTTCCACACAGCCAAAATGCATGGAATGCATTGCCTCCTCAGGAACTCAGCCTTCAACGGAGAACAAAACCTTTCCCTATCAATCCGGGGCTGTGTAGCCCTTAAAGGAAAGTTTCCAAACATCAAACAAATGCACTGTTAAAAAGGAAAATACCTTCCTTTCCTTTACCTTTGTCTTGTTCATGTAGCAAATTGCTGCTACTGTTGCTTTGCTGCCGCTTGCTGCTTTACGTTGTTCTTCGCTGCACTTTGTTGGGGATTTTCCTTTTTGTCACTGTTCCAGCCTTTGCTGGAATTTTTTTTTCCTTGTTCCGCTTTGTTTTCGGCTTTAGCTGGAAAATTTTCTTAATGCTGCTGCATTTTCTTTACTGCTCGTTCTAACCTTGGTCAGAAGCTTCATTTTTCTTTGCCGCAAAGATCTCTTGATATCACCGAAATCGCTTTTCTTTCTTCTTGTTTTTCTTTCTTTGCTCCATTTTCTAGCTTTAGCCGAAATTTCTTCTTCTGCTGCCGCATTTGTTCTTGTTGCATGTACCTGAAAATTTGTCCTTCCTTTTCTTGTACATGCATTTTCCCATCTCCCGATTTTTTTGTTTTTCTGTTTTGTTTTTTTTTCTGCATGCTTGCCACTTTTCTTTATTTGCATACTTATTACCTCTTTTTTTCTTTTTCTTTTTCTTTTTTTTGCATTTTTTTTATTTGGTCCGCCTGGAAATACTTCTGATCTGCTAGATTTTGGCACTGTTTGGCCCTTTTGAAGCATTCCTGACTTTATTAATGATGCTCATGCATGTCCTATTTATGTCTAAATGATGTAATTAGATAATGATGCATGCAATTTATGAACTTATTCTTATGATGCATGATTAAACTAGTGGTCACTATTTGACCCTACCATGCATGATTTATACTATAAGTGCAAATGGGGCTAAATGATGCATGCTTATGCTGTAGGGATATAGTGAATGCCATAAGAACATTTATTTTCATGGGTGGTGACATTTTATCTCTTTTTAGCGCACCCCTAATCCAGCTTATTGGGTAATAAATGCACATGATGAATGTATGTACTACTTTATTTAATGCAAATGTGATTCCTAAAAATTATAGGATGCCTATTAACATGATGCATGAATATTTTCCTATTTTATCATGCATGCAACAATGCAAAATGTAGTATATATCTTTAAAATGCAAAATGCGTTTTTTATAATGCCTATAATGCAAAAACATTTATCTAGATGCAAAATAATACATAAATTTTTTAGTTTAGTTTTGTTTTGTTTTGTTCTTCTTTTTGTTTTGTTTTTTGTTTTTTGTTTTTTTTTTTTGAAAACCTGTACAAATATTTACAATGCAATATAATTTATATGATGCAAAATAAATAAACACATGCAGACTCAAGACGCACGCACAAAGCAAAGCTATACCGACCTAATGGGTAATGGCACGCTGTATCCCCAAAATGGATTTTAAAGGAATATACATTCGGACTCGAACAGGCTTCCCTTTCCTTTTTTTTATGAGTATGCGGGGAGAGGAAAAGGCGGTCACTTCTTCTTGTTGTTCTCGGCCATACCATTATTGTAGGGCTATACTTGGCATAAGGCTATTTTCACAACTCCTGCATTTTTCTTCATAATCAGACAGGGCAGCAGTGAATGATCGGGATCCAAGTCATCGGGCTGTTTCAGGATAATGGCAACGCAGATGATGAATATGACGAGGACACTTCTGGTGCTTCTCATGAGACTGAGCCTTTTCTGTGCCTTGCAGAAGAAGTATATGGGACCGGCCGGGCGGATGCCGCAGGTACTGATGGACTGCTTCAGGGCTTAAGCTGCAAATGAAGGATAGTTTTGGGGGAAACAAGGGGGGTACATGCAATAATAGATATGTACAGGCAATTAATGCATAACCTAAATTTCTTTAGCAATTATCCCTAAGTTGCACCTTAGGACCTGAAAATTTTATATTTTAGTGTTTTGTTGCGAGCTTCTGTCGTGGCTTTCCTTTTTCTTTTGTCAGTCGAGCCCCCTTGCATGCTGAAGACTGGAGGTAGGATGCTGAGGTTTCAAAGAATGCCTTCCCTCTCCTTATTCTCCTGATATATATATTTTTTATTTGTTTGGCTCTAACTTTTGCCTAGGCCGCCCTTTCGGGTTTTCAGCCTAGCGGGCTGGAGAGGGAAGCACTTGCCAGATAGGTTGGTTTGAGCATAATACCTTTTGAGCTCGTTGAGATTGGAGGGCTGAACAAAGTCTTTTCTTTCTTGGCTTGTGAAGAGTACGACATCTCCTGACCGGATCTCTTTGATAATATATGGCACATCGTGGAAGAGAGTGGTAGCAGCCCTTTGATAAGTAGTCCCAGCATCTTTTAGCCCAGGCGGCATGACATGATAGCAGTAGGTTCCCCCAAAGGGGTGGTGAATGAGGTCTTTTCTTGGTCTCTTGCTGCCTTTGCTTTGACTATAGCCCAACATGCTGTTGATAAAAAAAACTGTTGGGCTTGGGAACATTCACTATATTGGACAGCCAGATCGGGTATTTTTTTTCCTTTTTTTTCTTTTTTCTTTTTTTTTTTGGTTTTTTTTTACCCGAATGAAGTTGACATGCGGCCGTTTCATGCTCTCTTTTTTTCTTTTTTTCTTGTAGTGACCATTCTGGTTTGATGCGGTGGAGCTTTTGTCTGATTGGCTGAGCATCCAGATATATGAGGATCCGGTGTTCAACTATGGCTGGGTGTACCATTGACACATCTTCATAGGACCAGGTAAGCATGGCCATGAACTCTTCGAGGAGATCCATGAGTGTTATCCTTTTCAGAGCCTTGCAGGGAGTTGCCGATTTTGATTCCTTTGATTTCCTTGTCCAGCCCCAGATTGATAGTGGATCAGTCTTCAGTTGCTGTTGATGATGTTGTCTCTGGTGCTCTGCTGACTTTACAAGCTCAAGCAAATAATTTTTTTATTTTTTGGGTCCTATTAAATGACTCATCATTATAATTATTTAATGTGTCTTTTAATGCAGGTGCAACTAAGGAATAAGCAAAGACGTTTAGATTATTATTAAGAGCACACCGTACAGGGCTTATTACATTATTGAGGACCTGGGGTTTGAGATCCTCAATTTTAGGGAGCGGATTGGTAGATGACCAATCCGTAAGGCTAGGGAAAAGAATAGGGATAATATATCCGATGTAGTCCACCAGATCTGTGGGCGTCAAAAGTGGGCCGGTCGTAGTATACTAGTTCTGCAGAGGCTTTTTAGAAATAGGCTCAAACTCAGCAGGGAGCTTCTCGTAATCAGTACCTCTGCCTATCATGCCCAGGAAGCTGTCATCAACCTCAATCATGTTGATTTGAGGTAGAGGGTTATTGATTATATTTGGTCTTTGAGTGGGCTTTTCAATAACCTTATCATCTATAAGATCCTAAATAGCATTTTTTAGCAGATAACATTTATCGGTGAGGTGACCACTGCAGCGATGATATTCACAATACTGGGCATGATTCCAGGTCTTGGGCAGGGGGTCTGGTGGCTTATAATTTTCCATAGGCTTTAACACTCCTTGTGCCATTAGCCTGCGGGATCACGGGCGGGAGGCTTGCGGTTCATCATAATGGTGGTTCGATTTAGAAATTTGCTTTCGGGCCATTATTTCCTCCGCCTGTGTTGACAGATCTGTCCGCTCCATAAGACCATGGAACAGTGCCATAATTTTGTGTAGGAAAAGGGGCTGATGCATTTCCTACCACATTGACAGTTGGCGCGGGTGTGGCTGCAGTTGTCTTCCCTTTAGAGTAACGGAAAGAGGTAGGAGGCTTGTAATTGGCGTATATAATTGTCCCGTCATATATCTATCATCAATCACCTATCTCCACTATTTCTTTAAAATTGGTATAGGGAGATACCGCATGTGTTCCGTAAATGGGCGGAGGTTGGAGGTTTTTGATGAACATTCGAAACTCGTTTGATCAGGATCAGTCTGTCAAAGTTTGGGCCAACTTTCTTTTCCACATTGCGAACTCGGCATGGGTTTCTTTTTCCTCTGGTGCACGACTCAAGGTCCCTTCTATTTTCGGGACTAGTGTTGTCTTTGTACCTTTCGTGAAGCGCTTCAGCTATTTGGTCCCACGTATTCATGGTGCTTTGCTATCGAGACAACATTAGTCATTGTTTTCGCGACCCTATTAGGGTGAGGTGAAAATTGGAAGCCATAGCCTCAAAGCTAGCTCCCATTGCATGCCTGGAATAAGATTTTAAGTGGGATATAGGGCATCCAAATTCCCATCAAATTTTTCTATGTCGGGCATTTTAAATTTGAAAGGCAACACTGTCGCAGGTTGTAACGTCAGTGCCCGCGTAGAAAATTCCCCTTTGTTGAGAAGTTTGAATACCATAGCCTTTATATTTTCCACGTCGGCCTTTATTTTGGTGGCTGGGGGAGTTGGCTTTTGGTATATCTGTTTTGGATTAGGGAATCTTTGGGTTAATTTCGCGGTGTCAGTAAGGGTTTTGGTTTGGTGGGTTGGTTTAGATCTGATTCGGCTGGATAAGGATTCCTGGGTGGAGCTTGGGTAGGATAAGGGTTTTGGGTTGGTGGATTTTGGGTAGGTGGATTTTGGATGGTTTCGGTTGGGCGACCGGGATCATTATAAGGTAAATAAGTGGTAACTTGGCTCGGCGGGGTTATAATTTTGTGGGTCCATATTTGGGCTGTTCTGGAGTGGGTTGGTTATGGGAACAGGGAGGTCATTTGGGCTTTGGGGAATTTTGGTGTTTGGAGCTGGATAGGAAGGATATGACAGGTAAGGGCTGATATTTGGGTAGTAGGGACTTGGTGGAGGATTGGGATTTGGGGTAGTGGCCATATTTGGTGGGTTAGTGTTTGGCTGGGGAGTTGGGTTTGGAGGCACGTGGGATGTTGATGTTTCTTGGGGGATTGTAGGGAAAGAATTCACCTCACCACTGGGCTTTTGACCTTGTATAAGACTTGCTATTTGGCTTAGCAAGCGTTCATGTCGTGCGTCCAGATTCTGGTCTAGCCACCGCTTCTTTGCTTTGCTCTGGGAGTCGGAGTATATCCTGGAGCCCCGAATGCATACGCCTATATCAGGATTGCTCATCCCATGCTTTTATGTCTTGATTTTGCCCTGTTCGATCTGATCGCTTGATACCTTACATCGATTTATGCACTACTTTCCCGTATCAATCGGCCAGTACTATCTCTGCCTTTCCAAGTTTGGGCCAGGTTTCTGAGGAAAATGGGTTATGGAGGTATCAGGAGGCTGGCTGAAGGCTTTCTGCGTTTGGAGTACAGCGTGCCTTTATTAGTATATTTTATTATTATTTGTTTGTTCCTTTGACCGGATAAGCACACGCTTTATTTTGGCAGTCTACGACTTTCTGGAGCAGTGGATTCTTTCTCCAGTATAGGACCAACGTATTCCACACGCTTCGACTCCCAGGGCGGGCGGTCCCTGGGCGGCGAGGCCTATACTCTTTCCGGGATCCACCATTTGAAATGGTCTAGGTCAAGCATCAAGGAATAATAAATCAACCCCTGCTTATTATCATTTTTTTTGTTGCGCAGTTATTTTAGATATATATATATATATATATATATATATATATATATATATATATATATATATATATATATTTTTTTTACTTTTTTTTTTATATTTTCATATATCATTTTTTTTGCAGGGGCTGACTCACAATTCGGAGATGCAAAAACCGGTCGGTCAATGAAGTGTCCTGAGAATCTATATGCATTCTAACGTTGGCTCATGCAGGGGGTAGGCTGGCCATGGTGTAGGGTAACAGTTCGGAATATAGCTATATGCATGTGCGTATGTGCGGTATCTAGAAAGCAGTAAAATCTTTATTTATTTACAGATATATAAACAGAAAAATAAAACATATATGGTCTGTCTTGCTGTTTGTGTGGATTTTCTCAGCTTTTTAGTTTGAATGCAAGCAAGCAAGCACACCACATTTTAAGAAATAGAAAGAAAAGCGGGGAAACTATCTATCCCTATTAATTACAAATTTTGATCCTATGTCCCCGAAATAAAATGACATAATGAATACAAATATGTACAAATGTATAGAATAATAATAAAAAAAAGGAAAAATGACAGAAAGAAATAATAGTACATAGCCGAGAATAGAGCAATAATGAAAATAAAGTCCCGGCCCTTTTTTATTGTGCTGCCCGGAATATTATTGCAACATATATATAATATATTTTTTTTATTTTTTGCTTTTTCGAATTTTTTTTTATTTTCAATTTTTTTTGATGTTTTTATATAATATTTTTAAATACATCTGTAACAGTTATCGGAACGAAACTGCTGCAAGATGAAGGATCATATCCACAAATATAGACACGGATGTATAGGAACGCAATATTCAAATGCATAAATTAATATAACAAGCATACTTTAGCCATAAACAAATTTTTTTTTATTTTATGAGTCCAGCCCTCAATTTTATTTAAAATAAAACAACTCCCCAGCAGAGTCGCCACTGTGAGGTTCCCAAGGTGCGACCCGCGCCCCGCGCACCCTTGGATAGGGGTGCGGCGTCTGATGCGGGGACACCACTGCTCTGCGTTCCACCCTCCCTTATTTAGGGGAAGACGAAATCAAAAGTGCGAGAGGAGTACTGTCTATGTTAGCACGTTGGAATGTGCCTCAGTTGCCTTTAGTGGATTTTGTATCCAATATGGGAACTTATGGTTTCCCGCATCAAGTTATCCTTTTTTTAGGGGATACCAGGATATGAGAATGCATTACCCTTTCATTCTCATTTTCCCTTTTTTAGGGGAAAACGGAAAAGTGCAAAAAAGGATATTGCGACGCCCCCACTATGGATTTTATTAAAAATAGCCTTATGGCCCATTTCAGATTACTATGGGAGCTTTGAGTTTCCCGCATCAAGTTATCCCTTTTTTAGGGGATACCAGGATATGGGAATACATCACCCTTCCATTCCCATTCTCCCTTTTTTAGGGGAAAACGGAAAAGTGCAAAGAAGGAGTGTTGCAAGGCCCCACTGAATTTGAAAGTTTTAGAATCGCCATCTTTATTTTAAGGCAAAATAAAGCAAAATCAAAGAAAATAAAAATAAACCAGAGAAAAAGAAAACGGGTTCGGAGGCTAAGTTACGAGTTGGGAAGGTGCTAGGCACCCAACTCGCCCTTTCGGTCTCAAAAGTGGTTTTTGGCTGAAGTATGCTTATTGTTATATTTATTTAGCAAATAAATAAATTGTTAAAAGACAGGAAATTAAAACAAATACATCCGTGACTACATTATTTACGAACTCGCAGCCATTTTCTTACAATAATTACAGACATATTTAAGAATATTTGGTCATTATAACGGCTCTTTTACATAGTATTTTCTAATCTAATCCGGGCAGCACAACGGCTTATAAGGACTACATTGGGTCGGATTTAAATAACAACTTTAAATAATAAATGAACATAAAGGTAAATAAATATAATAAATAACACCCTTAAAGGCTTTACCTTTAGAGCGGTGGTGTGCTCGCTCTGTCCTTCAGGGAGAGAGAGTATTTTTTGTTGTTTGTTGTGTGGTTGTTGTTTTGATTTGGGCAGAGTGACTGCTTATTTTTGTTGATTTTGGCCTTTTTGGTTGGGCTGAACCACGGCTTAGTTTTTTGACTTTTCAGCTCGTTACTCGGGCAGAGTAACGGCTTACTTTAGGATTTCTAGGCCGGGGAAGTGAGGTGGATACCTAACAACTTAGCTAGGGATCACTTATAACCTATGAGAGGCCGAGGCTTCTATTTATAGTGGGAGGCAGGGACTCGTCGGGAATTCTTCAATTTCTTCAGCCTGCATCGGTGAGTTGTACCTTGAGCTTTAAAGCTTGTACATTTTCAATCTGAGAGAGAGCTACAGGAAAGGGTATGGTGCGGCCAAGGCAACCCTTGGTGTGGCACCATCAACACTATTCCACTTTCATTTTTTGCACTTTCACCCCCTGCAGTTCACTGTTTCGCGCATCCTACTTTTCCTTTCGCATTTTTGACTCCTGTAACTTGACATTTGTTAAGTTTTGAAATTTCTTGATATTTTATGTCAGTCACATACCATGGGTACGAAATTGGGGTGTCTACACTATGTTCTTCATGAATATTAGTTCTTATCTTACATATATTCATGATTTTTTTTGTCTCAACTCATAATGTCTTAGTTAACTGTTTTAACTCATAATGGTATTATGAATTGGGTAGTTGAGTGCCATGAATTGTATCGTAATGTCTTAGCTTATTGAATTAATCCCTAATACTAAATATTGTTTGCTTATGTGTATAATTTTGCATTCAACCTAAGTGTGACATCTTGATGAATAATATGTGCGAGTGCTTTAATGCATTTATTTTTTATGCAAGACAAGTCAATCATTGCCATGCTTGAGACAATAAGACATTTGTTGATGACAAGATTTCAAGTTAATAGGGATAAAGTTAAGAAGTGGAATGGTAGACTATGCCTCAGAATAAAAGACCGACTAGAGAAGAATGCCAAGGAAAGTGGTGAGTCCATACCTATCAAAGCTGATGAATGGCATTTTCAAATCACTGGTCATTTGACCAACATAATGTAGATGTTTCTAAGAAGGTATGTAGTTGCAGAAGATGGGAATTGACAGACATTTCGTGTAAGCATGGTTGCTTAGTCATATGGTGTAGAGAAAAGGATCTAGAGTCTTATGTCAATGAAGCCTACACAGTTAGCAAATATATCCAGGTATATGAGCATGCCATAATGGGAATCAATGGATCTGAGTTGTGGCATAAATGTAACTTACCAGCCCCTTTGCCCCCAAATTATGAAAATAGGCCTGGAAGACCAAAGAAACTTTGAAGAAGACAGCTTGATGAGCCACCCACATCTTCCAGCAATCAGATCAAATTGAAGAGATCTTAAAAATCATTGAAATGTGGAAAATGTGGTAAACTTGGACATAATGCTAGAAATTGTGGCAAAAAAAATTCCAATGCAAATTCTACTTCACAAGCCACAGCTTCACGACCCAGTGCACAACATATTAATGAGATCCCTTTAACTTGAGCAGAGCCAGAACCTATTTGTGTCACAGCAGAAAATAGCCAACCTCAGTCCTCAACTCCTTCTGAGATATCTAAATTACCAGTAAGTTATCTAATATATATTGAGTTTGTCAAATTATATTCTCGAACCTGGTTTATATATTGACTTTCTCATTTCAAATCGCATGTTAAAAAAAAAGAGGGTTTCAAGCATTGTGGGGGTGAATGTAGGTGGAAGCACAATCATGATATCTTCTTTAAATGTAAAAATTTACATTGCAGTTATTCATTGTAGTTTGTGAACAAATTCTTAGTTAAATTGTTTGTTTTAATGTAGGTGAATCAATCATCAACAATCAATGCTCCAATTATTGTTAGGGGGAGTGAACTACATCACAATGGCAAATCTGAGACATGCAATTGGAACTACTTCAAGTACACCAAATGGGGGATCAAGTGGCAAGGAAAATAAAGACAAAGAATCAAGTGACAAGGAAAATCAAGACAAAATCTAATGGTTGCAGTTGTTGTTGTTGTTAAACAATATGATACAAGCTGTTATTGTTGTTTTATTATTATTATTTTGGTTCAGTTGAGACATGCAGTGTGTTATTTAGTACTTTGGTTCAAGTGTGGTTGTCAAACTATGTTTCAAGTTGTTGCTGTTAAACTATTGGTCAAGTTGTTGATGACAAACTTTGGCTCAAGTTGTAGTTGATACAAGTTCCAGTTATTGTAGTCTGCAGTTGTTGTTGAATTTTGTTGCAGTTTTTTTTATGCAGTAATGGTAAGATACAAGTTCCAGTTGTTGTAGCGTGCAGTTGTTGTTGAAACAGGGCAAGTAAGATACCAAATAAACATACCAACAACAATGCCCTTGTGATTCAATTGAATTTTGGTTTTGGTTTTGATTTGTGATTCAATGGAGGATGCAAATAATGGTAAGATACCAAATAAACATACCAATAGCCTTGCTTAATATATTGCACCATTGTCAAGACATTACAATCAACTTATCAACTGATTCACAAACAACATCATTGCCCATTCTAATTAGAATTGTCATTGCAATCATTGTCAAATACATAACTACAACCATTGTCAAGTTGTCAAGTACATTACAAAAGTAAAAAAATAAGCATAACAAACATCCCTCTTCTATTACATACCAAATAACATCACCAAATAAAATAAAAATAAAATTGTCATTCCAATCAATGTCTTCATGCACAATATATTATTTTGAGTGTGTCAGTCATCATGCTCTTAACCATGCTATTTGTCATCATAAACAAAGTTTCCCTTTCATTCTCTTAGATCTTTCAGTTTTATCCTTGTTGCTCTTCGCCAAAAATCTCATAATTATTTGCTTGTACCTTGGGCATAATTCATCATCCAGCCATCTAAAAAATCCACAATATCTTTCACTCTGTAATCCATAAACATGCACAGTATATTATTTTGAAAAAAAAATAGTTATTATGTAATCCCTAAAAGACAAGTGTAGTGAATATTATAAATTAGTTGAATATTATAATAAATATTGTAGTGAATAATCAATTAATGTAATGAAATAACATCTCCCTTATCAAAATGAATACAAGAAAAGGCTATAACTAAAAATTAGATTAAATTAGTCGATAAGAAAAAACGAAACCATTGAAACATGTTGAGAATGTATTTCTCCTTCCGTTCCAAATAAATAGTTCATCATACTATTTTTGAATGTTTCACTTTAAAAGTTCACTTTAAAAAAATTATGTTTATCATTTTCATGACTTTTCAACTTTATCATCCACATTTGATATTAACATATTGGTTAAGCTCAATCATTTTTATAGTTATGACTAACTATAATACTAGTTATATATCACTTAATAATTAGACTTTGACCATTTTGGTGGACCGGATGAAGTATTCATTTTACATATTTGCATATGTGGGCCTTTGTATAAATTCTTGTTTTACCTTATGTAAATGGACAAGTTCAATCTTTCATATAACGAATTATCTCTCATCTTAACATGCCGACCACCACCGTCAATGGTGGTGGCCTGATAATCTCTTCCATTAACTCACACGAAATTTATCATGGTATCAAAGCTCTACTTTGGTAAAATTTTGTGTTCGACTCATCCCACTTGCATTTGTTACCTGAAATATTGTGAGTTCATGTTGCCACTTTATTTGGTTTGTGAAGCCCCTGGTGATGCATGTTTGTGTATCTCTTCAAGCTGGACGAGTCACGTGTGAGGGGAAGTGTTAAGCTTGATCTACATTGTTGAGCAGTATCTAACAACTTAAGCTATGATCTGAGTTGGTAACTTATCATGGTTATCAGAGCAGAAAATCTGATCATTGTGATTTTTTCAAAATTTGCTTCGCACAAAATCTGTCAATTAAAATTTGAAACCCTAACCTTCCAAATCAAAATATAAACACATAAAAATTCTCAGATTCATCCTTTCAATCAAATTCACTAAACATACTTCTAGATTTCTATTTGAAAACCAAGTACAATTTTTTTTTTCGGATTCAGAAGGCGAGAATGGATCTGTAAACTATTGGTAAAATCGATACTTGTTTAAGTGATGTTTAAATCGAGATCTCAACCGGACAGAACCATACCTTCGAATGAAATCGAAGATTAGAAATCCTTTCAATCGCAGTCTTTGGTTCAACTACGACCTAAGATGCTCTGATTGACCTTCCAAATGAGGTTTTTCGTTATGGATATAATCTCTGTGACAGTCTCTAAAGTCTATTTCTATATTTTTCAATTAGATCTGTAGATTTGAGTTTTACATTTGTTATTTTCTGTAAAAATTTGGAAAATTCGAAAAGTTACGAATTGTTATCAAATGGATACTCGGTTGAGAAATTTTTGTTACTCACCGAGTTAGGATTTGATCAATCGCCAAGTTGACTCGATTGGAAAAGAAAATTAAATCATTGAGTTGACAAGTCACTCAAATATAGAGTTCAGAAATTAGCGACGATCTCCTTCTTTGATTACCAAAGTCAAATAATTACTTGGTTGAAATATTACTTTGTGGACGATGTTCGATCCACACTTTGAATACTTGGATTAATGAGGAGTTTTCAGATAAAATGTTATGTTTGGGCTTCTCCTTTGTCTTCTATATGCCAATTATTGAGAAAAAAATCGGGGATTAGCTCCTATTTGGGATTCTATAAATTTGATGGGATGCAACTTCTACACCAATTTGGCCAGCAGCCTAATGTATAGCACTCTGATTATATTTGCTGATGTGCCCGCCTCAAATCCGATCACGATGAAAGAACGTGAGATCACTACGCACTAGTCACGAGCTCATAAATTGGGATCCGTGCAAGCACCAACTATAGCGGGTAAGATGTCCGACCAAGGACCACCTTCAATCCCCGAGCAAGCATGGCCGGACCAAGGCCTCGCCTCCTTGACTAGGGGGCCATGCCCGGGGAACGTACGCCTCTTTGCGGAAAACCATAACCTGTCAGGGCAGGGTAATGCCCACCCGGGCAAGCATGCAACTGTTAAGTAACTAAACCTTGAGGCCTAAGGCAAGCTGCGAAGTTTCCTAATCTTAGATGGATCATTTTCCTTATTTGCTCCATAAATCACACAGCTATCTGCAATCACGCCTACAATTTAGGGATGACTCATAACCCTAATAGGCTACTATATATCCTAATTCTAAAAGGATTTTATGACTCGGGGGGCTATATATACCCCTCCATAAGCCCTAAACAAGGTACACGCTTTCTGAGCCTAGAAACTCTCATGAATTACTTACACACGATTTTTACTCTCACGTTGGAATGGTTTCGTGAGGCCTTGTCTTGCATTGCTACTAAGGTTTTCTTCATGTTCTTGACAAGTGTTTTAGGCGATCCAATCCATACAAAATATAAGACCGATTCATGCCACATCATTTGCCTTGATACATTGCATATGTTTGTGTATCGGGTTGAGGAGGAGTGTTCAAAATATAATATAATGTTATGTTAAGTTGAAAACCTAATATCTTAGCATCAGTAGCCTATCCTTTTAGTCGAATCACGACATCCACACCTACTTAGCATCCTTTTAGCCACATTATAAAGTTTTTAGGATACTTACAAACCAATGTAGAATGCAGGAGCACAACAACCTTCAACATATTCTCAATTGTAGTGTCACCGAAACAGCACCAGTGAAGCAGATTGCTTCTCCGTTTACCAAACGAATGAACTTTCAAAGTAGTATACTTACAATGTTCTAATTGGAAATTCTAGCCTCTCAATTAGTTCAATAACAGTCACTAATTCCAGTCACAAAGCAAAGGTAATAATCTGGAAAACAATGTTAATACAAAACAATACTAAACATATTATTAATACAAAACAATACTAAATGATTATTGAAACAATAAAGAAAAGCTTCACCAACGTATAGCCTTAGCTAAAATCACTACTGTATCCCCAAACAAAACCAACTATAAACAAAGTATAGTTCTCGCCCAAATCAACTGAGTTCCAAGAGAAACAAAGGCACACTATCATGGTTCCAAGGTATTTCGGGACTGCCAAAGCCTTCCAACGAAATCCCCAACCCAATATGAACAACTCCTTAAAAGAACTCAATGCTCACGTACACAAAGGCTCAAACACACACTCACACAATGTTTCCCCATCACAAATGAGAAGAAGAAGAGTTTGAGGATAGAGAGATCAATAGCTTTGATGATTTGGTACCTTGAAGAGAAGGGATGGGAGGTATATATAGATAGTACAGATAAGGATAAGGAGTCGAAGACTCCTTATCGAGCCAATGCAGCCGACTGCTACCAACAAAGGAGAATATCAACATAGCTAGAGAAGGAGAGACCCAATTGGGGAACACAAAACCCCTAATTAGATCAAAGGATCTCCTGAAATGAGAAGGAGTAATTGGACCTTAGGAATTTTGGGTTCTAGGCTTAAGTGAATTGAAAGCGTGCCGCCCAAAATAGAATAAGTGTCGAGCCACTACTTATATGCATCACAAGATCAACATCTTCTTAGCATTGCAGCTGTGACGACCCG
>JABEVN020003427.1:0-18312 GCA_013146195.2 Codonopsis lanceolata | reverse complement strand
TTGATTCCTCGAGTTTGGCTTGATTCTGCTAATGGTTCTCGGCTACAGAAACATTAAGTTTGCGGCTAAGGCCTTATTTTGAAATACAGTTTTTAAAAAATGCAGCGTTTTTAAACCGTAGCATTTTCAAATCGTTTTTTTTTTTTTTTTTTTCTGTAAACACGTTTGGGAAACTATTTCTAAAAACACTATTTTCATAAACAGAGTAGTTGTAAATGTAACATATTTTTAAAGAGAAAACGTTACATTTTTAGCCAGCATTTAGGTCAAAACGCTCTACCAAACAAACACTAAGATGACTAATGAGTATCTTCCTGGTTTGTTCCAGTCCAAGTGCTGCTGGCTACTCACCGACCTCACCCGGGTATTCCCCATCATTGACCAGCCAGAACGCTGAGGACAATGGATCAAAGCATTAGATACAGGGAAGTCATGGAGCCGAGCTCGATCAGCCCGGCTATTCCCCATCATTAACCAGCCAGAACGCTCCCCCAAAGAGTGAGGAGGACAATGAAGCGAAGCATTAGATACAGGGACCGACGTGAATTTTCAAGAGTGGAACAATGTAAAAACACGTTCAAGACGTCAGATTAAGCCTCTTTAAACGGTTGCTTACAAGTTTTTCACATGTTTGAGCTTTTAGCCATTTCTTGCTTGCTGTTCTGCCCATCTCATTCTTGCCTCTGTTCATTTTTGTTTCTATGTTAAATGAATCTTAATTCGTAATATAGTGTCTCATTCTCTCATCTTTCCTGCATAAAATATCCTTAAAATTGTATTTTCTAATTTTTGCATTTGGTGATCATTTTACGGATCTTAATTCGTAAGACACAGCCTACAGTCCTACTCTCTCACAACTTAACTCACTAACACACGGTATCAATAAGTCGAGTTAAGATGACTCGTCTTACATAAAATACACGTAAAATCGTATTTCTTAAGTTTTTGTTAGGGGTGAGCTTGGTCTGGTTCGATCCAATTTTTTGGAAAAAAAGAGAAAATCAGAACCAGGCCAATAGTTTGGTTCTTAAAAAATTTAGAACCGGAACCAACCCAATATGTATGAGAACCAAAACATTGGTCTGATCCAGAACCAATCAAAGATATATAAGAATCAGGGCCAAACTAATACTATGACTTTTTACTTTTTAACTGTTTAATATAAATTCATAATAAAATTTTTAAGACCGAAACTTAATAAAAGAATTAAAAAATCTTGGATAAAAGTATATTCAACAATTAAAAATGTCGAACTAATAAGCTTATAACATAATAAACCGATGGAAACAAAATAATAAAATCCAACTAAAAAAATAGAACAAAGAAAGTATTAGGAATTAATATATATAATATATAATATATAATAATAATAATAAATAAATAAATAAATAAATAAATAAATAAATAAATAAACAACATATTGGGTCGGTTCGGTCCGGTTCCGTGTTTTTTTAGTTCGAGAACCGAGACCAACCCAAATGTCTGGTTCTATGAAAATTCAGATCCAGGACCAAACCAAAATATTGGTCCGGTTCAGTTTTCATTGGATCGGTCCGATTCTATTGGTTTAGTCCGGTTCCGAAAAAATCCAGAACACCCTTAGTTTTTGCATCAGGGCTAGGCCTGTCAATGGATCAGATATGTATCGAATATAGGTAAATCCGAATCTGACCCGAAACCCTATATCACGGATCCGATCCGATAATCTGATTGATAAAGTGTATGTCAATCCATATCCTAATCCGATATCAGTTAACATATCCGATTAAATATCTGATCCGATCCGAAATATAAATATATGAATAAAAAACAATTAGAATATGAAAGGGAAGAAGATCAAAAGACAACATACATATATAATTGTTTATACTATGTATATGTATAGTAAAAAATATATTATTTTTGGATCGGATCGGATCCTTAACGGATCGGATATAACTAAATCCATATCCGATCTGTTAAAAAATAAATTATCGGATTCAGATTCAGATTCGAGTTATTGAACCATTATACAAATCCATATCCAAAATTTTGAATCAAAATCTAATCCAATGACAGGCCTAATCAGAGCTACTAGTCTACTACCTTTCTTGTGTTTGAGTTATCGTGTAGCGAGAACTTGAAACCATCTCCCAGCCTAGAGCATGCAAAATGGGTTGCAGCCTGGCTAGTTGCCAAGCACCGCCACCTAAAATAGGTGGGTTGTTGGTTGGTATTTTGGCCCGCCATTTTTTTTGGCCGGTACCTGCCCGCCAAAATGCTGTTGAAGTAAGTCATGGGGTTGGCTCGCCTAGAGTTGTTAAAAGGCTTGGACCTGTTGGGCTAGCCCGCCACGCCATCTAAAAGAGGTGGGTTGGGTTGGTATTTCTTATGCCGGTCATGTTTTTGGACTGGCCCTCCCCGCCCCACAAAATGATGGATTGAAATGGATTATGGGCTGGCTCGTCCCGCCAATCCATTTTGACAGCTCTACTCCCAGTCATTGGTCATGACTCATGAATCATGATGCCCATTCCATCCACATGCTTAACACGTGCCAAAACAGCCACGTGCCGAGCACGTCTTCACCCCCTTAAAAAGTGAATTGGACAATGTTTCAGCGACTCGACATAATTGGACTTCATTGTTAGTGTTAATTAATTACACTTTTTGTTCAACAAAAAAAAAAATCCTCTGTTTCCGATAAATATACATACTTTCTTTTTTGAGAATTGAGATATCCCAACTAATGTTTCTAAAAGTTTTTTTGTGTACAAATTTTTTATCATTCTTTCCAATATACCTCTTCATTTAATACTATCATTATTTGCACATCGAGAGAGAAAGAGAGAGTAAGTGTAATATATACATAAATTTTAATACTTGTGTTTTGTCAACTAGGAACATTTATCCAGATTGGAGGGAGTACTGTTTTAAAATAAGTGCCGGTTTTTGTTTTTATTCATAAAAAGAAAAAAAATGCATTCCTTTAGATATAGAAGAAAAGGTTTAATACTTCGGTAAAAACTTAGGAAATAATTTTCTGTAAAACACTATATATTGGTGACTAAATTATAAGAGAATGATGTTCTATCTTATGAATGATGATCCGCCCATAAGACAAAGCGCTTCCGAACCCCTAGAAAGAGCTGCTCTAATTCTTATATATCCCAAGACAACTTTGACATAAATATGTGTCCACAGTTTAAAGATCAAAGGTTCAAAATATGTACTCGCTCTGGCCCTAAATTATCGTCTTTCTTTTCTTTTTGATCCGTCTCAAAATAATTATCCAGTTTGAAACATATTTTTTTAGAACATTACTTTTACTATTTTATCCTTATTTTTTCACCCTACTTTAATTATGAGCCACATACACATAAGCTTTAAAGGAAACTACACATTAAACCAATATAAATAGTCAAGTAAATTGTTTTTTTTAATCCATACACTGGGTCAACTAGAACGATAATTTATGGACGGAGGGAGTATGAATCTAACTTTTTTCGTGGACAGTGAGTAATAAAATTTACTCCCTCTGTTCCACACAAAGAGTCGTTATTTGAAAATCAAATTATTTAGGCGATATATTAAAATTATTGGAGTTAGTCATAATTACAAAAATACTTAATCACAAACAATGTGCTTAAATTACAAATGGAGGGTGAAGATGAATTACTATAGAAATTGTAAGCAAATTTTTGAAAATGAACTTTTAAAGTGAAACATTACAAAATTATATAGTACATATAGATTATTTGTCTGAAACAGAGAGTGTAATTATTAACTCCATACCAACCATGGATTTGTCTGGCTCTTTGTAAAGAGACATTAAAAAAACGAGGACAACGTTTTTTTTTATACAGACGAGAAAGGAAATTAATGATAAAATCTAACATCTCACATTTTATGAACACTTTGTGAAATCTCAGCTCTATTACTGGACACTTGGTTTTCACAAATTCATGATCAAGGTGATAAAACAAGCCAAAATGGAAGAATATATTTTTGGGGGTCAATGAATTTTTTTTAGGAATAATAATTAACTCCATACCAACCATGGATTTGTCTACCTCTTCATAAACTACTTGTTGCGTGAAGCCCTATGCACAGTTTAAATAAATGTTGTTTTATTGGGAAACTTATCTTAGCTTAAAAAAAAACCCTACAATTTTAAAATATAAGTTCACCCTATCATCGGCTGACTGGATTGGTAGTAGTTGATATTAGGGATGTTAATAGGGCTGAAAATTACAGGTTCGAACCGAAACTATTAGTGTTGTAATTCAAAAGGACCTTTTTAAACATAACCTACTAGGGACCAAAACTGTTAATGTTGGATCGACAACCGTTAGAGTTGAACAGAAAGCCATTCGAACCTTCCAATTATTTTCTCATGCCCCAGGCTCTTCTCACTCACCTGCTATTGAGGCTGCTACTGTTCCTCCTCCTGCCACTCTTTCTGACTATGCCAAATTGGACATGCCCTACATTCATCATCTTTAAATGAAAGCAGTTTACAAACATCACACAAATCAGCTTGCTACTCTCCAGCAACAGGTTGCATCTCTTCTTCCAAATCTTGTGCAGATAACCACAATCGAAGTACAGACTGCTATTGCTGCTGGTGCACATTGTGAGCCTCACATGGATGATTGGCGGTCCATCTTACTTTACCAAAAGAAATGGGCCAATCGTACTTTTAATGTTGAAGCTGCCATGCTTCAAACCATTCAAGAGGAGAAGAAACAGAGAGCTTGTGCTAATGCCTTCCTTGCTGAAAACAAAATTCTTAGACAACGATTGGGTCTCAAACCCTCGCAGATAGTTGATGTAGACCCAGTAGCTGATAAAGAACCTAAAGCTGATAAGGAACCAGAAGTCTCTCCTACTCATGGTGGTCCATCAACTATTACTCCAGCTGACAAGCCAGCTGAAGGATCCGCTTCAACAGACAAATGATCAAACTCTCTCTACCCTTACAACTCTATTAGAAGATACTTGTTTTACTTGTAGCAGACAATTATTTACTCTCTAGTTTAATTTATGCAGCTCAAATTATCTCTTATCTACCTGACTAACTAACTTCTACCTTGCAGGAATATAAGTCCTATCTATTTTACAGACTTATAAGTTCTATATGTTACTCTCTGCTTTAAGTGAATGGTTTTAAGAAAATAGGAGGAGATTGTTGAATTATGCTTAAACTAACATTTGCTTAAAATCATTATGCTTTTATTGTTAGAACTTATTATCTCTTAAATTTAGGTATATTTGGTCAGCTTGCTGTATCACTTTGTCAGCCACTTAGAAGCTGCTGATCACCCACATTTTTAAGTGTTAGTTTCTTTACCTTTTATGTTTAAACATTTCTTGGAACTGACACTTACCTATTTTGTGCTTTTGCTAGATCATACTGTTGTTTATCTTCCACACAGGATCCCTATGATCTTGTGAGAAGATATCTTCGAATTATTAGCACATTTCAAATTCAAATGTGTTTCTAATGAACTACTCTTCAAGTTCATCTATATATATCTAGGAACCTCTTGAAGAAAAACAACTGAAGCTTTCATATTCTCTAAAGCAAATTACTCATTTGAAGTGCCCCAGCCTTAAAACTCTAGCTAGATAGTCCTCAATGTTATTCTTTTCTAATTATTGTTTTTAGACAATCACAGTCGTGTTATTTCTGACTTTTTTCTTAATTCTTTAAGGAATCAATTGATTGTCTCACGAGTGTGATTGTTTTCAATCATACTCCATAAACATCGGTCTTTGTTGTACACTGATCCATTAGTGATCATCTAGATTATTAATAATATTAGTGCAATTCAAAAATCCAAGTTTGACCAACTTGGTAGTGGACGTAGCAGTTTATACTGTGAACCACTTCAACTGCTTTGTTTTTACTCTTCAGCTTTTACAAACTGATATAACACTTGAGCAGTCTTAATCTACTTAAGTGTCAGCCAATATTTTACATAATGAAAGAAGACAATCTTGTGTGTCTATCTCATTACTCAAAGTCGTTATATATACAAAAGATATGAGGGATCCTAATGATTAGATAACTGATGATACACTAATCTAGGCTATAAGTTAGGAAACAATATATTTACATATTAGTTACATATTATGTTTACAGATTCAATTAATCCTCTACAGTTGAAACGAGAGAAGGGTGAACACTGAGACTATCTTGAAATTCATCAAATAGAATCAATGGAAGGCATTTTGTCAAATTCGAGCAACTTTCTCACGAACAAAATGAATATCCAACTCAACATGTTTAGTACACTGATGTTGAATTGGATTGCCGGAGAGATATATGGCACTTACGTTATTGCAATAGACTAAAGTAGCCTTTGTAATAGGGAAATGCAGTTCAAGTAGAAGGTTGCGCAACCAGCAAGACTCGGAGACGACGTTGGTGACTCCCTTGTATTCAACTTCGGCACTAGATCGAGACAAAGTAGCTTGCTATTTGGAAGACCAAGAGATTAAGTTATCGTCAAGAAAGATACAGTAACCCGATGTGGAACGTCTAGTGTCGGGGCACCCCCCCAATCTGCGTCTGTGTAAGAGACTAGATTGGTTGTCGATGAAGGATATAGATGTAAGCCATGCGTGAGAGAACCTTGAATGTAGCACACTATTCACTTAAGAGCCTGCATGTTCACCTCCATTGGGTTGTGTATGAAAAGACAAACTTCCTGGACGACAAATGATATGCTAGGTCTAGTAAATGTGAGGTACTGTAATGCGCCTGCAAGGCTCCGATAATGAGAAGGATTAGCAAAGGGTGTACTGGAGGAGGCACTCAACTTGGGTTTAGTATCAACCGACGTGGAGCAAGGTTTGCAAGAAGACATGACAGCTCGGTATATGATTTCCTCGGCGTACTTTTTATGAGGCAAAAAAGACCACCCGGATGATGAGTAATGGCAATTCCCAAGAGAAAGTGTAGAGGACCCAAATCTTTCATTGCAAATTCCGAGCTGAGAAGAGCCATGATAGATTTGCGTAGACCATCTGATGAAGTCGTAAGAATAATATCATCGACATAGAGAGGTATGTATGCTAGATCATTACCTTTTGGTAAATAAAAAGAGAGTGATCAGACTTGCTATTTGAGTAACCAAGATGAGAAGCATAATCTGCAAATCGTTTGTACCAAGCCCGGGGAGCTTACTTCAGCCCGTACAGAGACTTCTTTAGCAAACAGACATGATCAGGAAAAGATTTGTCACAAAAACCTAATGGTTGATGCATGTATACAGTTTCCTTGAGTTCGCCATGCAGAAAAGAATTTTTGACATCCGCTTGGTGTATAGGCCAAGCTTTGGAGATGGCTAAACTGAGAACAGTGCGAATAGTGGTTGGTCTGACAACCGAATTGAAAGTTTCGCCACAATCCATGCCAACCTGTTGAGTTTTCCCATCACCTACAAGACGAGCTTTATACCTCTCAAAAGAGCCATCAGAATTTTCTTTGTGTTTAAAAATCCACATGGAACATATGACATTAATGTTGGCGGGACGGGGCACCAACTCCTACGTCTTATTTTTAATAAGAGCATTATACTCATCGTCCATGGCCATTTTCCAATTTGGGTCATTAAGGGCAGACACGGGGTTGCGAGGGAGAGGAGACCTAGGAACTTGAGAAAGAAGACTAAATAAGGTTTGGGGCTTAAAGATGCCATGCTGACTCCTAGTGGTTGGTCTGTGGGTGTGGACGGTAGGGGAGTGGGATGGAGAGAGGGCCGGTTGAATTGGAGAAGTAAGAGGAGGCCTAGTAGTGGAACTAGGAAGAATGGTGGGGCTGCCAAGAGATGGGCTTAGAGTCGCTGGGCCGCTGGATGGTTGGGCAATAGCTACTGTTGGTTGGGCAGGTGTAAGGGGGATTTAATATGGGCTGGGAGAGTGTAATCGATGGACCAATAAGGGAGAGAGACCATAGTACAAAAAATCATGTGTGAGAAACAGATGTGTGTATTTTAGTAAAAGTAAAATGGGTTTCATTAAAAATGACGTGGTGACTAATGATGATTTTTAGGATAAATCATAGCATTTGTAGCCATGATGATGAGGAGGGTAGCCCAAAAAAACACACGGGGTAGAACGGGCTTGAAGTTTGTGAATATTAGTAGAGGGGAAGAGAGGGTAGCATAAGCAACCGAATACTCGAAGATGGGAGTAGGATGGGGTTTTGTGATAAAGTCGATGAAAAGGAGTGTAATAAGAGAGTTTTTTACTGGGAAGAATGTTAAGAAGGTAAGTGGCCATTTGCAAAGCATGATGCCATAATGTAGAAGGAATGGATGCAAGAGTATGTAAGGTTACTACAACAAAAATGACTTTTTACAACGTTTTAAAAGCGTTGTAAAAGAGTGTTCGCAACGTTTTCTGAAACGTTGTTAAATGTAACGTTGTAATAGGTCATTTAATTTCACAACGTTTTTGAAAACGTTGTTTTGGCCTCCCACAATCCCTTGAATACTGTTTAACAACATTTTAAAAACGTTGTAAAAAACATATAACAACGTTTTTTGAAAACGTTGCAATAAATATAAGACAACGTTTTAGTTAGAAACATTGTAAAAGTGATACTACAACGTTTTATAAAAAACGTTGTAAAAAGTGATTTTACAACGTTTAACAAAAACGTTGCAGAAAAGTTTAGATAACGTTTAAAAAACGTTGTGAATGCTATTTTTTTATATAAAAAAAAATAATCCTGGTTCAATAGATGATGTTCTGCTCCCACACCTACACTAGCCAATCGCATTTCAGCACTATCCCAAAATTATACATACTTGATCATACACCCTATAGGATATGAATATGAAGCGATGAACCAAAATCATAAATCCTCATAATCATGAGGTGCACGAAATCTGGAGCCTCTTGAAATATTATAAATAACAATAACATATTTATTTTCTAAGGATAACAAGGAAATCTCATATTGAAGTTTCGAATACTCAAACAAAAAGGGTTTTGCGAGTGATACAAACTCAAACCTTGGTACTTTCAAGTCATAGTTCAATCTTATCAAAGACATGAGAGAAAGACAAGCTAATGAAATATATAAGTGGATACCAATACCAAAATGGCTAAAAACAGCAAGGCCAACAACAACTGCAATAATTTTATCATGCTTCGTCTTGGAAAACAACTTTATCGTCACATTCCTTCCACCAGCATCCAGAGTTCCTGAGGTCAAAATAGCTCCTATCTTGCTCATTGTGTCTTCATGCATGCTTATCAAGAATTATTTTCTTCGATTGCCGTCTGAAAAAAAGATTACTCACATGAGTTCAACATAACTAAGAAAGTAGCAAGAATCTCCTTGATCAGACCTTTGGTTTTATCCGCCACCCAAGAATTTATATTTGTAACAACTTCCTTAGCCTTGGAAAGAAAGAAGTTAGTTTTGTGTCTCATTTTTTATTAGTTTTGTGTCTCATTTCTTATTTATATTTTTTTGTAATGTAAATGTATGCTTTCTGGATTGTAGAATAACAAATTTTCAGACAGAGATGATTACCTTATTTTGAAACTCAGCAGCTTTGGCGTCGTAGACACTGCTCTTAAGCTCTTTGTATAAGGGTTTCAATTCGTAACACTGATCCACCCAAACTCCATTGCCAAACGATAGTTCTGGCTCTTCCTTGACATGAAATCCCTTATATTTCTACTACTTGCAGCTATAATTGTAAGATGATGCAACACTCATAATACTCAAAGACTTCAAGTTGAGATCTTTCATTGCATATAGGTGGTTGCCTTTGGATCCAATAAATAGCAAAATTTGTGATAAAGTCTCGCCTTTTGCTCCTGAAAACAAATAAAGAACAGAACAATGGACAATTAAAGAACAGAACAGAGGACAATTAAAGAGTTGCATTACCGTGACAATTAACGAGCTGCATTACTATGACATGAAACCTGAGGTGGTATCTGCTACGTAACTTAACCAGATATTTGTATTCTGCCAAGATTTGCCAAGTTACTGAATTGTTAATTGTTAGGCAGGCATACCTATTTATTTAATCGTATATATACTAGGTCAAGATTAATCATAAGCAGCCGGCTCAATACCATTGCCGATAAGAGAAGAGAGAGAGAGAGAGATAGCTCAAAAGAAGAACCTACCTTCGGAACCCTATTCTCTCTGGGAATTCTCTCCCGAGCAATTACTTATTGTAATCTGACAATTAGAGTTTCTACAGCAAAGCTCTCACCTCAACATGAACAAGTTAGGTAGGGGGCACCGTGACAAAGTGCAGCAGTTTATGACCATCACTGGCGCAAGTGAAAAAGTTGCTCTTCAGGCGTTGAAGGCCAGTGATTGGCATCTTGAAGAAGCATTTGATGTATTCTACAGCCAGCCCCAGGTTAAATCCTTTACTGATACAAGACATCTGGAGGAACTTTACAACAGATACAAAGATCCATATGCAGATATGATTTTGGCTGATGGTATCAGTCTTCTCTGCAATGACCTTAAGGTGGACCCTCAAGATATTGTCATGTTGGTTGTTTCGTGGCACATGAAGGCTGCCACCATGTGTGAATTTTCCGAGCAGGAATTTGTTGGTGGCTTGCAATCTCTTGGGATAGATTCCCTAGAGAAGTTCCGGGAACGATTAGCATTTATGCGCTCTGAGCTGAAGGATGAAGAAAAGTTCAAGGAGATCTATAATTTTGCTTTTGGCTGGGCAAAGGAGAAGGGTCAGAAGTTACTGGCATTGGATATACAACAATTGGTATGTGGCAGTTGCTCTTTGCAGAAAGGCAGTGGCCACTGGTTGATCATTGGTGCCAATTCTTACAGACACGTCATAATAAAGCCATTTCTCGGGACACCTGGTCTCAACTCCTGGAATTTGCAAGGACTGTGGATCCTGCACTTTCAAACTATGATGCTGAAGGTGCTTGGCCTTATCTAATTGACGAGTTTACGGAATACCTAGTTGAGAATGCCATAATTCAAAAGGGTTAGTTGAAAGATTGGAGCAGGAAATGCTGATGACTTGAAGGGAGGGAGGGACTATGACATTGCAAGGAGCCTTGTTTGGCAGGTGCCACAATTTCCCAATTTATGTTAAGAGGATGTTAGTCCCATATATAAATTATGTCTGAGCCTTGGAAGTAATTCTGTAATTGGAGAGCATTGTTATGGATATTTTCCTTCCAGTTTCTTATAAGGAACACGACTGGCCCCATTTTTGTAAATTTTATTCCACATCTCAACAAAGTTTCTTTATCTTAAATATAAAGAGTAAATTGAGTTGATGTCCCTTAACTATTGAACACTCAGATTCACCTTGCATAAGTTCATTCCAATTAACACAATGTGATGAAAATTAAGTGAGCAATTGAGACTAAAATCAATACAACACAGTATAAAAAAGACACGGATACCAGAAATATGTCACAATAGAAGGCATTACCACCAACCTTTGATATCACAGCTTCAAGCTCTGTAAAAACTGTCTTTAGTTAATGCATGTTATACCTACGAATCTAGGAGCATTTTCTTCCAGGTCCGTTTTAATAGAGTCCTTACCATTTAATTTTCAAAATGGAAAAATCATTAAAATATTAAACATGATAGAAAACATAGATTCACAATAACATATATTACGTACCATCATGTGGGGGTAGGAGATGAGCTCGGTAAGGCACTTGACGATGATATGAGCATTCTCCACAATAGCTTCTTGTCCTGCAGTCATCACAGTTCAGCATCAAAAACTAAAGAAAACTTATGCATTTTATGTGTGTGCATGCAGGTGCATTCTGTACAACAACTTCTTGTCCAGCAGGCATCACAGTTCAGCATTAGAAGCTAAAGAAAACTTCTGCATTTTGTGTGTGTGCGTGCGGGTGATTAAGGTGAAGCGTGTTATGACATTGGCCACATTAGAGCTTATTAGTCAGAAAATGCACTGATTCTTCAATCTTTGCTTGAGTATAATAGGCCTTAAGCACTGATTCTTCAATCTTTGCTTTATCTCCTTCGTTGATTCAGCTGAGAACCTTCAATTTAAGGGAGAAGAGTTAGGTTATTGCGCTCTCACAGCTTTCCCTAGCTTTCAATCCTTAGATGATAGGCGGGAAGGGATACATGACCGTTAATCTACTCCTAGGTAATCTGTTCTCAGGTGCCAACCAAGAAAGAAAGAAAGAAGGGAAGGCCTTAATCTAATGAATCATTCTTTCCTTATCTCGTTAGGAAGATCTAACGAGTACCTTCGGGATGGGTAGCAGCCAATCCACATTCTCATATTAAAATATATACAGAAGACATGCATTCTTTATGGCTTAGGTGGCAATTAAAGAACTCAATTTGGTCAGTGTGCTCTTGGTACAGGATTGGCAAGATTAACGACTTTCTTAGTTTTTAGTGAGAGGTTCTCGCTTATAGAAAGAAATATTAACTCTTTGGGGTGACTAGAATAAGATTTTCGGCTTATCTTCACCACCTTAATTACGTAATAAAGGCGGCATACCCTCCCTAGCTACCTTTCACCAATCCCAGTAAAGTGGATATATAATATCAATTCTGGATGGCATCACAGAGTTATTATAGGAAGCACCAAAGTTCAAACTTAGGATTGTACAAATTATAGCTACACACAAAAAGAACTGTGCTATTATTACTACTGCCACATTTATTCTGCTGCTAGAGTCATAGAGCCTTAAGATCAATCAATCTCTAGATCGGATTTTCTCAACCAATATACATATGTACACCAAAATATAGCAAAAATAAGTTGACAAGTACAATAAAAGTTCAATACAAAATTAATGAACAGGCCAAAGGACTTGCAAAACATACAGCCCCATTCAAACAATGTTGTCAGAACTCAGAAGAGCATGCTGCTTCTTATCATGTTCTGAACTTCTCTTGAAAGTGAGTGCATACTGGCTACTATACAACAAATGTTTACAAAAAAAAGTAACTACGTACTAACAAAAAGTTCATCTTTATATTAAGTTCACACCATTATTGCAAATTCAGAATAGAAAAATAGAACACAGTTTCAAGAAAATCTGTAACAAACGAGCTCTTAGTCTTTACAAGATGGTTATTAAAAATCATATATCAATATGAAAGGGAGATTCTTCAACAAGACAGAGCCAAGCCTCATCATCTGTTTAAAAATGGTGATATTGTACTTCACCTGAACGACGCAAAGAGCTCTTGCGGCAAAGGTAAACACCCTCACAGTCCAAACCAATCACAAACTTTTTATCTGGCAAAGGCTCCAAGAACTCGGATGCTCATCATTATTTAAGGGTCCCCTGCCTGCAGCATACAGATATAGACCCCTAATAATCAATTGGGAACTTATCCAGTTTTATATAACTTGCTTGGGAAACTAGGGAATGAATCCTATAACAACAGACAGAGTATTGTGGATATCATTTGGGATATCTCAAAAACTTGAGTTAAACCTTAAGCGAATTTCTTGAAATCAAAGTTTTTGCATCTATGAAATAGTGGAAAAAATAAAATGAGGATATCATTTGGGATATCTCAAAAACTTGATTTCAGAAATTTTCGGTCAGCAAACAAATTATACACATATCCTGCTTCATGATACAAACTTAATTGAGCTAAAACTTTTAAAAAACCTTAATTAAGTTTTCTTATTATTCTTTATTGGTATCTAAGATTATTCATGTCATGTGGAAACTGATTTAATGTTGCTAAATACCTTGTTAATTAGTTGATACGCCACCAAATACACTGTCAGTTGTTAGTTGATCGTTCATCCTATTCAACCTTACCTCTATTATCCTATGACAGTAAAAGCATTGAATCGTATGAGACTCGTGAAGCAAACAGTAGCCTAATCCCTTTTTATTATTTCAATAAGACTCCTATAAACTATGACAATTACAAAACTTGTCAAAACAGCATCATTCAAAAATTATGCTCGACGCTTGAGTCTTGACTAGGATATAGTAGAGCATTTGGTTTTGCTAAAGTACTACTTGATGGTGCTATATGTTGCATGTTGAATTGATTAGCTTGAATACCGAGATGAAGGTCTAGTAAATGGATTACAACAAGATATTCTTGGAAGAAGAACAGAGAGAAAAAAGGATGAGAAGAAAGTAAAATTATTAGCTTGAATACAGATACTCGTACGCTGAACTAAGCTTCCTTATGTTTTGGTTTGCACTAAAATCTTGGTCTCCTCTTGTTCTCATTACATTTACTCCTACGGTGTATGATATTGTTGTTGTCATAATACCTTTCAAGTGAAAAGCTTGCATATTTGTGATTTTTGGCATTTCTTGTTATCCAATTCTTTTGAATATGTACTATTTTGAATGACATGTACATGCCAATTTGTTTAGCCTCTTTCATGACAATTGCATATTAAAGATCTAGGTTTCAGTTTTACCAATCTAGGTTGTAACTCTACTCTTCACAAACTACGCTAGATTGAGTTTTGAATATAAGGAGTAAACTGGACATTTGGAGCATTTGGCAGAGTTGTGGGCTAATTATAATTTAGTCCTACTTCATCGGTAATTTTAGTTTGAATTGTATCATCGTTGATCTTCCTAGGTTTGGAGGAAACGAAGAAAAATCTGAGCAGGGTCCAAGTGATACGCCTTCGTTTTGCTAAGGGTAATTTTTTTTAATTGTTTTTTTACTGTGAGCGAGTCCATGAAACTATGTAGTATTGTTCAACTCTGCAATAGAAGGACTCACGATGTCGAAGGCTTTCTTTTAAGGAGTGGATAATGATTTTAATGATTTTTCATACTTTTATCCAATAATATGTAACTGAGTTAAACAAATTACTCGAAATTACCCAATATTGGTTATGTTTGCTACATGGAGATTTTCTTATCCCTATTTGATGTCTGAAATTCTTTCGAGGTGTTACTGGTAGCTGATGATACGTTTAGAGTAGTAGCGAGTGATCAATTAGAAATTTGGGCCGAAAGAACTGGCTGTGAAATTGTTGCTATTGAAACAGATAAGGCCAAACCATCATCAGGTAGACAACTAAACTAGAAGTGTTAATGATTTGTGTGTGTGTGAGTGGTTCTGCATGTCTTTTCTCTACATTTTAGGTCTATACTGATTTGTAGTAATAACTAATTAACTTGTCATCTTGAAGTTCTTTTCCGTCTTATACATAGCTGATTGTCAAATATCGTTTCAAAAAATGGGCAAATCGACTTTGAAAAGTCAAAATGCAACTTCTTTTGGGACAGAGGGAGTAAGAAGTAAGCCCAAAGCCAATAAATACTAACAGTTAGACAACAAGAAGCATGAGCCCACATAAATGCAGCTTTATCCTCACCGTGAAACTCAATCAGTTATTAAGAAATCAAAACAAGCAACCAACAAGCGAAATTTAGTCATGGGAGAAGATTCTTGAGATTGTTCATTTGGTGTTTTCAAACTAGTTTATATCAGATTTATTACAAGTATGGACAGCTGCAATTTATTATGCTCTAATTTCTTAAATTTCTAATGGGTCAATAGATATAATGGCATTCTATTACTCGTTAAAATGTTTCAAAATGATCAGAAGTATCAACTTCATTATTGTAATGTCTGTGACATAGGAGATTGCAGTATCTCCTGCTTAACAGTTTATGCAAGAATCATTGTTCATATAAGAATTAGAAAGCCAACCACAGTTAAATCTCTAACCTGAAGAGAATAGAGTCTAGATTCTAGCTTTCTATTGTACTTTTCATCTTCATCCATCTACCATAACCATGATGAGCATCATATATATGTTACAGTAAAATACAGTAATGGTTGCAAAAGAATATTCAACAATGAAACCTCTAAGTCATCAAGTTCAAGCTCGTCGAGCCGTTCAGTCTTTGTATTTACTCTATTTGAATATCTGTAATAGAAAAGAAGAAAACATTAGGATATAAGCCTCAAGGGAGTACAAGGTACTCTTTTATTTCAACTAGTACCGTTCACGTGCGATGCACGTGGTGTTAATGATTTTGTTAAAAGTGATTTGTTGGTTCTTTCATTTTTTTATTGACTTTTAATTATTAGATTTTTGTGTGTTTTAATATTTACAATTTTTGAGACTTATAAATTATATTGTTGTGTGTTTAGCATTTATGATACTTTGTTTTTCGGTCATTTATAATGTATGCTTTTAGTCATTGTATAGCAACTTATCCTACACATTTGTCTTTTTTGTTGGTTATTTTTAAATCTCTTTTTTTAATCTCAAACATGAGTTCATTCATTTTTATCAGTTTGTAAATTGAAAACAATTCAAACTTATTATCTTAGATAAACACATTGTTGTTTGAGACTCTGCTTATGTCGTTTATGAAATTTATGACCCTTTAAAAAAAATTGTGTTGGAAAATCAAACTCTCAACCCCAAAGTATATAGTTACACTAAAAAATATAAAATTCCACCAAAGTATCTATGAAGTCCCACCTTGCCACACACAACCTAAGTTTTGCGTTATTTACATATCATTTTATAATTTTTTTGTAGTTTACTTGATCAGATTCAACTCCAACGAAAGGATAGAAATCAGCAACATTGAAAGTTGACGAAACGCCATAATTATCTGGTAATTCTACTTCATAAGTATTGCCACCAATCTTTTTCAAGATCTGACGAACCATCGCCCCTTGGTTTCAACTTTCCATGACGCCCACGAGGAATCGCCTTCCTCAAAGTAATCCAAACCAAATCTCCTCCTTGAAAGTGATTGCATCCGATGCTTATTTGCACTTCTTTGGTACTTTCCATTTTTCTTGATAATTTCTTGTCGAACCTGCTCATGCATCTTCTTGATATACTTAGCACGTTCTTCACCGTCACCACTAAAATGTTGAATGGTAGGAAGGGGAGCAACCAATGGAGTAATTGGATTATGACCATACACAACTTCGAATGGGCTCCTACCAGAGTTTGGCTAGAAGATCGATTATACTAAACCTCGTTTGAGCCAATATTGCATCCCATTGACGCATTTTTGCCAATCATATCAGAAAAGATTTCCCAAGCTCCTGCTCACAGACTCGTTTGTCCGCTCGGTGCATGGATGATGAGACGAACTAAATTGAAGTTTAGTTCCAAGCTTCCTCCAAAGTGTACGCCAAAAATGACTCATAAATTTTGAATCCGATTAGATGCAATTGTCCTTGAATACCATAAAGCTGCACAATTTCCTTGAAGTAAAGATCAACGACGTGTAGCATCCAAAGTCTTTTGTGAAGGGACAAAATGTGCCATTTTTGAGAAGCGATCAACCACCACCATGACCGACCTTTCTTTCGAACATGAGGCAACTCAACAACAAAATCCATGCTAACATCCCATGGACTTATACAGTAATGGAATGTACAAACCAAGTATTTTTTCCATGACTTTTGGCAACGGACGTGTCTACACCGCCTATACACTTTTTGACATCTCGATCCATCCTTGGCACAATAATCCTTTCCCGAATGCCAGAGTCTTATCTCTACCAAAATGTCCAGCAAGTCCTCCATGGTGAGCTTCATTGATAAAATCTTAAGCAGAGAATATCTGTGGAATACACAAAAGTTTATTTATGGCAAACCCTACATTTGGCCACACCCAACTTTTCAAATTGCAAGGCGTCTAAAAGTTTAAAACTTGCAATGAGGCCATCAACTAAATTTATGTTGCCAGTGTCTATATTTTGATGTCCGTTAGTTCCATCGTAAATATGAGTGAAATTCCTATTTTGTCCCTTTTTAAATAACAATTACTCTCTTTATGTGATATTAGAAACCCAAAAGGGGTCTAATGAAAAAAAAATCAAATATAAACCTCTTCATCTCCCATCTTTCTCTCTCTCTTACCTTTAGATCTCCGGCAAATCGCGTCTGGTGGGCCGAAATCTTAGTCTGTTTGGGAATTGGGTTCTTCCAGGTGTCGAATGGTGGGGAGATGAAGGGGCCGTAGTTTGGGCAAAGGGGCGGCAGCAGCCGGCCTATGTGGAGGCTAAGCGAAGGTGGGCCGCCAGGATGGCGGTGAGATCTTCGGATGTTAAAACCAGAAGGAATCGGTAAGTTGATTGGGGATGAGCGGAGATGGAAGCGGCTAGAAATTAAGCGGAAGGGGTTATCGGCAGTTGGACCTTGGTGGAGCTTTTGTGATACGAAGGAGATGGTGCAAAGATGAAGGATTCAAGTTAGGCTTGGAGCTCGTCCCGACATGGCGAGTGGCGAATCTGGGAGATGGCTTTGACGAGGAGATGGAGATTAAATGGAGGATCGGCGTCCGTGATGGATGAAGGAGGTAGAGCAGCCAGGGTGAT
>JABEVN020003426.1:0-18325 GCA_013146195.2 Codonopsis lanceolata | reverse complement strand
CGCCCCGGCCACTTTTCAGTAGCGACCCGGCCTCTCCTTTTCTCCCTATTTTGCCCTCAATTAATTTAAAGGCCTTATAAAGGTAGAGCTTATTTCATCTTGTTCCCAATGTGGGATTCCCACACTTCATTTTACATGACTTAGCTTTATTCAAGTTATTGGAAACCAAGTTTCCAACAATCCCCCATTGAATAAGATATCATGTAAGTTGATGACATATTGATATTGAGATACAGCGGGAAATGCATGCTTTGGAATAGGTGGCTTTTGGCTTTGAACCTTTCCTTATGATATACTATCGGGATGACTTACTAATTAGTGACTTGAGTGTCTTGAGCGATTAGTGTTTGATGTCAACCAAGACAATAGCAATCACACAGCTAACCTCAAACAGGGTGTGATTCTTCGTTTGTGTTCATTTTGGCCGAGCGATACACGGTTACGTGAATGTTTTTAGAGAATTTTAGCCTCGTAATTCTCATAAGATCGGCGATCTTACATTCACATAGGTGATTGCCTATAAGAGGATTTACGTCGAACTCCGCTTGACGATTCAAGTCATAGGAACCATTAAAAGCAAAACTTATCCTATCTGCAGTGACGGATAACACTAGTGTGTTTCACCATAGGAATGGGTAGGACTTAAGTCCGTAGTGTTGTCTTGGAGATTAATTTAGTTGGGTTGTCCTTTGAACCTAGACCATGGGATCTCCAATCGGCTAGGTGGGGTTTGGCTAAATTATTCTTTATTTCATAGGCTTTAGGCCCATTCCGATGAGTTGCATACTTGCTCTCTAGACAGACCTTTAGTTAGTGGATCCCTAGGTTGTCTTTCGATCGAATGTAATCGATGGTGATTACTCCATTTGAGAGAAGTTGCCTAACGGTATTGTGGCCGCGATGATATGTCGCGATTTCCGTTATACATATTATTTTGTGCCCTTCCAATTGCGGCTTGGTCGCCATGATGGATGCATATCTTGCATTGGTTGTGGCCATGTTGGAAGATTTTCTAGGAAGTTGCGTAGCCATTCGGCTTCTTCATTTGTTTTATCTAAGCGATAAATTCGATTCCATTGTAGATCTTGCGATGCAAGTACGTTTGGAAAGATTTCCATGCGATAGCACCACCCCCAAGTGTAAATACAAATCCACTTGTGGACTTCGAGTCGTTAGTATCGGATATCCGGTTGGCGTCACTATAACATTCTGGCGGATACTTAGAATAGTGCAACCATAGTCTTTAGTGTATCGAAGATACCTAAGGACTCTTCTGATAACTTTCGGTGATCATGTCGGGATTGCTATTAAATCGCTTAAATGATTATTTGTTTGAGCAATATGCGGTCGCGTGCAATTCGTGAGATACATTAGACTTCCAATTACGAGAGTATTCAATTTGAGATACACTTTCGTGCAGGTTCTTTTTAGATGAAAGTTTGGGTCTATTGGAGTTTTTGCAATACTATTATCACCATTCTTTGAATTTCTCCGGTAATTTCTCGATGTAATGAGATTGTGATAATATGATCTCCTCGGATGTTCTAGATATTTTAATACCTAAGATGACATCAGCTATCCCAAGGTCTTTCATGTCGAACCTGTTGGCCAACATTTTCTTGGTGTCCTTGATCATGTTGTCGTTATTGCCGATGATGAGCATGTCATCTACGTAGAGGCAGATAAGGACGTAACCATGTTGTGTATTTTTGGCGTACACACATTTGTCACATTCGTTGATCTTGAACCCATTAGCAAGTACTACGTCATCAGCGTTTATGCCATTGTTTTGGTGCTTGCTTTAATCCGTACAACGATTTGACCAATCGGCATACTTTCGTTTCGTTGCAGGAGCTATGAATCCTTGGGTTGATTCATATAGATTTCTTCTTCGAGTTCCCCTTTAGGAAGCGGTCTTAACATCCATTTGATGTATGCTAAGACCGTGCAGAGCTGCAAAAGCAATTATTAGTCGAATTGACGTAATTCGGGTTACTGGGGCATAAGTGTCAAAATAATCAACACCTTCCTTTTGATTAAACCCTTTTGCGACTAATCGTGCTTTATACTTGTCAATGGAACCATCGGGTTTTAATTTTCTTTTGAAAATCCATTTACAGCCCAATGGTTTACACCCCTTGGGAAGATCAACTAATTCCCAAGTGTGGTTTTGCATAATGGAAGATATTTCGCCATTAATGGCTTCTTTCCATTGAGGAGCTTCGGGAGTAGACATTGCTTCTTTGAACGTGCGAGGTTCATTATCCACTATAAATGTGGTCACAAAGTCGGGGCCGAAGGTTTTAGTTATTTTTGCCTGTTTGCTCCTTCTTGGTTCATCATCCGGTGCAGCTGGATGGTCTTCTTGGACTATGTCCGTGGGACCAATGTCCGTGGAGACCTCGTTCTCGTATTCGCTTGTGTTCCAAGGAAATGAGCGTTTTCCATTAGTATTTTGGTTATTTTTTAATGGAAATATGTTTTCAAAAAATGTGACATTTCTTAATTCTAGTATTGTATTTACTTCAATGTTTGGATTGTCAGACTTGTGCACTAAGAACCGATAGGCACTACTTCGAGCTGCATGTCCTATGAAGATACAATCTATGGTTTTTGGACCGATTTTCATCTTTTTAGGTAATGGTGCAGCCACCTTAGCCAAGCACCCCCACACTTTGATGAATTTATAGGAAGGTTTTCGACCAGTCCATAATTCATAAGGAGTTTGCTCCAATATCTTGTGTGGTAACTTGTTGAGAAAGTAATTCTTTGTGAAACTTGCCTCCCCCCACATTTAAATCGGGTAGGCGATTGAATCGATAATGAATTCATCATTTCTTTGAGTGTGCGATTTTTCCTTTCATGATCCCATTGGATTGTGGGGTATAAGGAGGAGTCACTTGATGAATTATTCCATGTGCTGCACAAAAGTCTTTAAAAGGATGTATGTACTCACCTTCTCTATCAGATTTGAGAATTTTTATCTTTTTCTCAAGTTGATTTTCTACTTCGTTCTTGTACATTTTAAATGCCTCGAACACTTCATCTTTACTATTTAGCAAGTAAAGATGACAATAACGTGTGCTATCATCAATAAAGGTGATGAAATAATTTTTCCTACCACATGACTCTATGGATTTAAAATCACATAGATCGCTATGAACTAGCTCTAGTGGTCGAGTGTCACGTTGTATTGTTTGAAAGGAGGTTCTTGTTTGTTTGGCCTCAACATATATTTGACATTTTTCCTTAGTGTCGATTCGAGCTTTTGGAATTAATTCCATTTGCATTAATCGTCGTATAGAATCATGGTTAACATGACCTAGTCTAAGATGCCAAATATTTGAGTGCTCAAGCAAGTAAGAAGAAGATGTAGATGCTGTGTTATTAATGCTACTATTGTTGGGTGGGGTTACCACCAGTACATTACACTTGAACAAGCCCTCATTGAGGTAACCCTTGCCCATAAAAACTCCACTCTTCGTAAGTACAAACTTATTCGATTCGTAGACCAACTTGAACCCATGTTTTATTAAAAGGGAGCCGGAGATTAGGTTTTTCCTAATATCCGGGACATGGAGGACATTGGTGAGCACCAATTCCCGTCCGCTGGTCATCTTTAGTATCACTCGCCCCTTCTCTTCCACTCTCCAGAGGTGGAAGAGTTGCCTATGAATAGCTTCTCGCCGGACGTCACTTTGGAGTAAGATGAGAACATCTTTGCATCGCCGCATATGTGACGTGTGGCGCCGGTGTGTACATACCATTCACGACCCATGCCGACCAAGTTTGTCTCGGAAACCACGCAGATCATGTTGATGTCTTCATCAACCACGTTGGCTTCATGGACTCGCTCTTGCCTCTAACTCCACAACTTTATGGTTCTTCTTATCACGGTTCAAGCACTTGCCTTTGAACTTGTACTTCTTTCCTTGCGTAGAGGCGCCCTTCCCGAGCTTTTACGCTTCCCGTTCTTGGAGTCTTGCTCGACCACATGCGCCCCTTCTATGGGGCGAAGCTGCTTCTTGTCGCCGACCCGGTTATTCTGCTCAATTCTTAGCCTTAGGATCAAATCCTCCAACGACATATCTTTGCGCTTATGCTTGAGATAGTTTTTGAAGTCGTTCCATGCGGGAGGTAGCTTCTCGATCATTGCCTCAACTTGGAATGCTTCGGAAATTATCATCCCTTCGGCAGCTATCTCGTGCAAGATAAGTTGGAGTTGTTCAACCTGTGTCATAACACTTTTGGAATCATTCATAACAAATTCTAAAAACCTAGCAACTACAAATTTCTTCGAGCCGGCATCTTCGGTTTTGTACTTCTTTTCCAATGATTCCCAAAGGTCTTTAGTCGTCTTAAATGGGCTGTATACATCGTATAACGAGTTATCCAATCCATTTAAGACGTAGTTCTACAAAGGAAGCCGGAGTGCTTCCATGACTCGGCCGGCACGGTGGTGCAATCTGTTTCCCTTCTTTCAAGATAGGGGTTGTTTCCTTCAGGCACTTGGACAGGTTCAACGTCGTAAGGTAGAAGAGCATCTTTTGTTGCCATCTTTTGAATTCTTTGCCAACAAACTTTTCCGGGAGCTCACCATGAGTGTGGACGGTGGTATGCATCAGTTCTGCCATGGGCTGTTGTACAGCAGCAGGTTCCTTTTCAGAGTTGGAAGCCATGCTGCACTCAAAACAGGATTATGCTAAGTTATATGAAACACTATTGTTTCTATACAATTAGCAACCAGATTTTAATAGACTTTCTCAAGTCTATGTTGTTTTTATTTACATGTGACGATTAAAACACTTTAATTAATACAGTTAAGTATTAATCTGATTTCACACAGCCTTAATTAAGTTTTTTAGAACAAGCTGAATGCTTTTGCCAAAAACAGGCTGAATCGGTAACAGTTTAAGCATGTTATTATAGTATTAAAACTGGAGCAGGTTCTGTAACTTATACAGATTAGAACATGAGCCAGAATATGTAAACAGATTAAAACATAAGGCAGAATCTGTAACTTAAAACAGATTATTTACCATAAAACAGATTATAAAACTGATTCTGTAACTTAGGCAGTTTTATGAAATTCCAGAATCAGGTTTGCAGATTTAACAAAGCGAAACAGAATCTGATCGGGTTTGGCAAACTGAAGCAGTAATCTGAGAATCGTAACTAAAAGCGGATTAAAAGCGAGAAGCGTAAAGCAATCGAGAATACGTATCTTTGGAAAACAACCGGTATGCAGGTTTGTGAATGTGAAAACACAAGCAACATGCGTAAGGTAATCGAAATGCATTAAAATCAGCTTGAATGTATTAATGCAAGAACAAATAATGTAGTGAAGCACGTTTGAGAATCGTGTTTTAATTTCGGTCATCTAGCGTGTTTTATAACATAAATGGATTCTGGAACAGTTTTCTGTGTTATGGTTTTAATGCAAAAACAAATTAATGCATTGAATGAACCTGCATTAAAAACAGTATAAAGTCCAGCAGAAATGGATTCTGGAACAGTTTTGTAGCAGAAACAGATATAGGAACTGAACCAAAATACAGGCTGATGTAACAGAAACAAAAGCTGAAACTGTAATATAATCAAATCTGTGAAATCTGGTTCTGTAATGTAAACAGAATAATGCAGTATAAACACAAACAGATGCAGTTAAGTAGACTGTTTGAAGCAGAAATCGACTGATCAGTGCATGAATCTCAAATATGTAACAAACTTATGTGTGTTCTGAAGTTTTAAGCAGAACTAAAAGAAACTGTTCTTAAACAGATTAAAACTGAAGTTGAATCTATAATATACATATTTTAATTTCCAGTCCAGGAGAAACAGACACAAGAAGTTAGACTGAAACTGAGACAGAAACAGAATGGTATCAGTGCATGAAGAAACTGTTCTTAAACAGTATGGCATGAATCTGTAACAGACAGATTGAAAGAGGTTCTGAATTGCAGTGCAGAGACAGAATTTATGAAACTGAAACAAACTTTGTAATGAAACAGATTATAATATAAGGTCTGTTTATTGCAGTTTCTCCTGTGTAGTCTATAAGATGTCTGAATGTGTTAGACAGTAGCAGCATGCAGAATCAGAATGAGATAGACATAAGCAGTATGCAGAATCTGAAAGAGTGTGTACAGAAACAGCATGCAGAATATGTTTGTTCTGGAATCTGTGCAGTAGTAACAGATTAAAGTGTTTTATGATTCTGTAACAGATTTTAATAGTGAAGCAGAATATAATAACATGCAGAATCTGTCCTTTTGCTGGAAACGAAAGCACCAAGCCAAAAATACTTTTTGTCTTAAGATTGTAAGAAGGATGTGGCTTGAATTATTTGTGTTTCCGGCAGTGTGTGTTGTGGACAGATTAAGAAGGATCCTCGAGGCAATTAAGCTCTGTCCTTAAGACAAAAACTGGCCCCGTATACAGACTGAACGGGAGGTGCCAGTGAGTCTCCCAGGATTTAGGATACTTACGTGATTGAAGATGGCAGTCTTCCAAACTCCAGTCACCGGGGAATCACGAACGCGTTGTTGTATCTCTGTAAGGGCAGAAAATGGTTGTACAAAAGAGGAGAGACACACCCTTTCAGACATAACTGTTTGTAACTGTCAAGAAAGGCTGCTGAACCTGTTCTGTAAAAAGGTTCACACTGAAGGGTCACACGCCAAATGAACTGGTAGCAAAAAGATAAGGGTTCAGTCAGGCAAGCAAGCAAGCCAGCCGGCCGACCCAAGCCGGGCGGGCGGCGGCGCGCTCGCGTGTGTTTGGTCCTGCACCTAGGTAGGTCTTCCCTCCTACACAAAAGTGTAGTGGCCCAAGGGCCGAAAGTAAAGCCTCAAAGCTCTACCTTATAAGGTAGAGCTTATTTCATCTTGTTCCCAATGTGGGATTCCCACACTTCATTTTACATGACTTAGCTTTATTCAAGTTATTGGAAACCAAGTTTCCAACAAAGTTATTGGATGGTTTGAGTTAAAATTTTGGTGTTAAGTTATTGGATGGATTAGTTAACAATTTTTTTGTGGCGATTTCTTCATGTTTACTGATTCGCCAAAATTGGATGGTAACAGTCTTGGCATGTGAAGAAAATTTCACTTCAAAATGTAGCAAGCTGAGAGAAAATTTCACCATAATATAATGGCCCGATTTTAAGTAGAGAAGAAGAGGGAAACAAAATAGCTGGTCCCAGAGAGAGATAGAGAGGAATTATAGTGGGAGTTCCGCTACAAGACCGCTACATACAACTGAAGCAAACATCAACAGCGCGTGTATGAGGCTTTTCTTGTACCCATTTTTTCTTGAATCGTGGAAAAGGACCAAGATGAAGGCAAAGTGTTTATGTGGTATACATCTATAGTGTCGACCTATTTCGAGTTATATTGACGATGGAGTCTTTGTGAAAAGGTTGGGATTAAGTTTCATTTATGAGGATGATGACAACTATTTGCAATATTCAACATTCTAGTGGTTTATTCTTCTCACAAATACAACACTTTATTTTCTGTCCTAGATGTATCCAGACTTTGGAGATCAAGGTTTATTAAGTTTGATTATGACTATTCTTTGTATGCATCCTGACATGTTAGACATGTTTGCATTTGTTTTGACAGAGAAGTGATTTGATTTTGTAGGTATTGACAAGCCCGAGTTAGTTCATACATCTTTAGCTAATCATTTAAGATCCCTGCTGCTCCATTCATGGAATATGAGAAGAAATGTTGCATTTATAGAGAATGCACAGAGCACGGAGAAGAAAACTAATTGGAGAGACATGTTGAGGTTACTAATTGATTTTGACATTAATTGTAAGTTTCTTAACTACTGATCGTCAGTGATGATACTTTTTGAGTGGCATAGGGTTTCATGTGGAAACGGGTTTGAAAACATCAAATATACAACATTATCACTATTGAAAATATACTGGATGGGTAGTTCAAAAGGATTGTCACTTCTTTGTTAAACTCTTATGTTGATCATTTTATGGTAGACAGTGATAAGTGTGTATTATGATAGAAACAAAGTTTAAAAAAACTGTGGAAGTAAGCCTAAATCAACATCATTCATCGACAAAGTTCAAAGCAATCTGCCATACCAATTCAACAAGTACTTTAAGAACCAAAAATAGATAGACAACGGCTACAAAAACAGGCTAAGCTAACCTCATAATTAACTTCAACGACTTGCCCTGTTTTTGGTCGGTTGCCTCTGCTCCACCGTCTTTCTCGTGCTCCCCAAAATATTTCTGACTTTTCTGGCAAAATGAACTAAGGAGCATTCCCAAGAACTTAGCAGCCTTTTTATAGTTTGTTACTTTGGCGTTAATTGTCCCATTCTCTCGCGCCAGCTGCTTTCCCTCATTCATTGTATGAAACAGCTGCCACCATTACCTGGGAAATAATTTTTACAATTAATGCAGGCTAGTAATTGTAATAATGGGCCAAGCTTAAGGTAATTAATGGACAGATGTAGGCGGTATCTGTGTGGGATAAGAAGAGTTGGATTTTTAGCCTAATAATAATTATCTAGGGTTTAAATTTACAATTTTTTAAATTAGGAACTAATTAAACAAGGCTTAGTACAGATTTTGGTCACTCTACCTTGGGGTGATTGACTATTAAAATAGGTTAGTGGACTTCAAAATGTTGGTTAGTTATGCTAATACCGTTAACTTTAATTTTAATTTTTGGTCACCAATTGTTGCTCCAACAATTATTCTAACATTTGATGACTTCTTTTCTCATGTATGTAGTTTCTATATGAGAGGCTAAATTGATTGAGATGTGTGTGCGAGCATTGTCTCATATTCAGTACAATGAAGATATTTAGTATTGGGTGGAAAAAAATATAATTTTGATTAATTTAACACTTACTTTGTCGTCAATGATTATCATCTTTCGGACTTTGAAAGAGAGGCTTAGAATCCGTTTGTTTCACGAAAAATGTTTTCCAGAAAATAATTTCGGAAAAATGATTTCTAGAAATTGAAAAGATTTAATTTTCACTTGTTTGGTAAATCTTTTGAAAATATGTCGGAAAACATTTTAGAATGTTTGACAAATACACGAAAAATGTTACGGAAAACAATATATGAATAAATACAAAAAGTATATTCTAATATTAATACACATATTGAATATAAAATAGTGTTAAAATTTAAGTAATTTTCTTTTAATAACCCTCAATTTAGCATTAATGGTGTCAAATCAATAAGGTTTATCTTTTTTCAAGCTCACAAATATTTTTTTTTGATAATTGATATGAAAAAATTGTTTTAAAAAATAAAATTAATAATCTTTGTGACGTTCTTAAATAATAATATGATATAGTGGACACTAATTTTAGGACGTGGTGAGTATTTATTTTTACGTTGACCACATTTTCTTAAGGTTACCAAACACGGAAAAATGTGGAAAACGTTTTCCGGAAATTATTTTCCGTGAAACAAATGGAACCTTAGTCCATATGTGTTTCTAACCTAACTCACAAAGCTTTTAATCGTGTAGTGAATGACTTTTGATTTATTTGTATTTACTTATTATTATTATTATTATTATTATTATTATTATTATTATTATTATTATTATTATTATTATTATTATTATTATTATTATTATTATTATTATTATTATTATTATTATTATTATTATTATTATTATTATTATTATTATTATTATTATTATTATTATTATTATTATTATTATTATTATTATTATTATTATTATTATTATTATTATTATTATTATTATTATTATTATTATTATTATTATTATTATTATTATTATTATTGTTATTATTATATATATATATTAGTTACTAAACCAAACCAGTTTTAGATTGTTGAAGAACTTTTTTTTGTTTGTGTTTATTTTGGAATTCACATTGTTTTATTTATGATAATTTACATTTAATATGTTATATTTTAATGTTTGATATATATTAATTTTAAATTAAAATATTATTTTTATTGTTAATGTTGATTAAGTTGATTAAAAATAATTTATATAAATCACATAACTGAATAAACCAAAAAAAAAGAGCAAGAGAAAATTGACTCCAACTGACACATATTGCTCACAATTGCATCATTTGCAACATAAATTTGCATGATGCAAGAGTAAATCTTAATATTTATCAATTAGTTAAAACTTACATTTCTGTTCAAAATAATGCTTTATATTTCAATATAGTATTCCTAACTTTAACATATTAACATATATGTTATGTTATATATTGGTTGTATACAATCTCTGCGTCAATCACATAGCATCAATTCAATCATGTACATGTAAACATACAAGGCATACTCTGTATAGCCTTCTTGGACTCTTACTTAATCTATCTCATGGGTCCGAATTGTTTAACAAAATAGTTAGAAAAGGTAAATTAGTTGACAATTTGACCATTATTACCATTATCTATAAACAAAACATCTACTTATATGTTTGATAGCTTGACCAAGTACAAGGTCAGTGTTAGTGGCTTGGAAAAAAGGCAGCAACTCTAATAAGTTGATTTTGCAGTGCGGTTAACAGGACTTTTGAAAAATGCAGCTTTCAGATAATTCAAGAATCATCTAGGGCTGGACAATTCTTCAGAACCAATGTGTCCTCCGGGACCCTAATTACTGCACAACAACCAGGATGTAATACTGAGGAAGCCAACTTACTAATACTGTCCTTGATGTGCTTTTGTATCTCTTTCGCATTAACTTCACGTTATGAATGAGCCCTCCATGAGTTATCATCACTCCTTGAGCATCACCAGTCGATCTTGATGTGAATTGCTGAAAACATAGGTCATCTGCACTTGGTTCAAATAATCATTATTGTTGTTTATGTGCGCGCCTTTAGAATTCTTAATCAAAGAATTTGTGTGTATCCATGGAAGATTGGGCCACCGCGCAGAGTTTTTCCCAATGTTTTTGTATCTTCAAAAGTGTCTGCCCAATGTTTTTCTTCTAAAACTAAATTGTGAACGCACGCGTTTAACGCACGAGTTTGTAACTAAATTTATGAACGTATGTCTCTCATATTATTTTTAATTTGAAAAATTGATGATTTGGAAATCTAACAATGTCATATTCCACCAAAATTACCATTGTTATGCTTACAATCACCCCCAAACACCACTCCTAACCACCATCCCTGCAATCGCCGCCACCGCTAGTCACCACAACCAAAAAAACGAGTTCACCTTGCTTTGCTAAAACAAAAAAATAAAATATCTTTAGCTTCCGTTAAGTCACCATTAAAATTAGATGACAGTTAGGGATAGTGACAAAATTGCATATATCTTTAAAAGTATAATGACAATTTCGCTCGAAACATAGTACAGTGGCAAAATGTAACAATTAATCAAAGTACAGTGGTAAAATTATCCGTTTCCCCCCCCCCCCAAAAAGTTAATTTTGTTATTTGATTTGATTCCTTTTTTAATTCTTTACTTCTTCTTTCAAAATAACTAATTTGAAAAACTCATCATTTATAGACACATCATCATTAAGGATTCTTCTTAAGGAAGAGGAGCTTCTTACTGAGTCTTATAGTAGCAATAGGTAGCTATAAAAAAGGAATGGAAGGCATTTCATAAGGACATGGTCTTAGAATGCACTTCTTCCTAGGATTTCTTCTATCTCTGGAAATAGAAGTGGTATTGATGTCTAAAGAAAATAAGTTTTCACTGGGTAGATAAAATATACCAGGAAGATTCTTAACTGAAGACTACAAATGCGAAGTGAAGCTATCAAAGATTTCTTCAGACCGGATCTCCCATTTCTTTCGGGATCACGATTAGAACCTATGGCACTTAAGGTACAAGATCTAGTAACTTTAACAAGTGCCGAATCAAACTAAAAGAACTGGCTCTCAATATAAATGCACTTCCTCTACTGACTAACTACTTCTACAATTCCATTTTTCCCCCCAAAAGTTAATTTTTTATTTGATTTGATTCCTTTTTTAATTCTTTACTCCTTCCTTCAAAATAACTAATTTGAAAAAATCATCATTTATAGGCACATCATCACACAACTTTGAATTTTGCTTTTTACAAACTCAAATTTAATTTTTTTGAATTTTTGAATTTTCAAATATTCAAATTGAAACCAAAACCCATGTGGATATTTGAAAATATAATGATTTGGAAATCTCACAATGCTTTACTGACTCGATTGAGTACGAGTGTTTTTGTCATTTTAGAAAATATTGAGTGACATTTGTAACGATAATGGTAGGAAGGGGAAATTGATAAGAAATTCAAAATATAAGACCAAATGAATAGAATTAAAAAATGTATGATCTATCTTTAAAATAGGTACAAGTCAAGGGATCAATTTATTATTTAATTATTCATGAAATTAATTTGCTTATGACAAATTTACTCTTTTGGCCTTAATTCATGGCAAGTGATTTATAATATTTATGGCAATTTTTTTCTAATCATTATTGTTTGGCATGATAAATTTATGTGTATTGTCCTTAACAAAAGACACAAATTCATCAAATGATTCTTCATTTTTTTTTTCATCTTCTTGACATTATGACACATTTTCTTAACTTATTTCTCTTATTTTATTCATGGGTAATAACTAAACATGCTACAAATTTGCTTAATATCTCGATACTAACCGACAATTCTATTACTATAGATACAATTTTTCATATAAATCTTATAATTTCTTTCCCAAACATATTTAAGAAAGTAAAACCATATTATTATTTTAATTTCGAATAAAGTTTTAGTATCTCAACTGAGTAAGGGTATTTTTGTCATTTTAGAAAATATTGGGCGACATTTATAACGCTCCTGATAGGTTGGGGAATTTAATAAGAAAATCAAAATACAAGACAAAATGAATTAAATTAAATAATGTAGGACCTAACTTTAAAATATGTACAAGTTAAGGGATCAAACTATTATTTAATTATTCATTGAATTAATTAGTTTATGACAAATTTACTCTTTTTGCCTTAATTAATGGTGAGTAATTTATTAAGTTAAAGGGTAGGTTTGTCCATACATTAAGTTGTAAAAGACAACCAACACTTTTATAAGTAGTTAGATAGATGATTTTGTGGTGGGCCTGATGACCCAAGGTAATGCGTGCTCAGTGGGCCAGTGTATGGGCTACACGTAGCGGACCGGGCTTTCGGGCTCAGGGCGTTACAAATGGTATCAGAACGGGTCCCGACCGGAAATATGGGAACCAAGTGTTGTGCAGGCCAAAGTGCTACACCGCAGAAGATGGGAGCCACCTCCTGATCCCTGTATGAGCCACCTCTTGAATCCTGTATCGCCCGGGGTACGATTCGGCCTTGACGAGGATGTCAAGGATTTAAGTAGGGGAGATTGTAATACCCCAATCCCACATCAGGTAGATGTGGGACTTGTTTGTGATTTATAAGGTAGTCATGCGCTACTACTGAGCACCAACATCATCCATGGACTTTTGAGTCGGCTTGTGGTGGGCCTGATGACCCAAGGTGTTGTGTGCTCAGTGGGCCAGTGTGTTGGCTGCATGTAGAGTACCAGGCTCTCGGACTCGGGGCGTTACATCTACTTACAAAACCGGAATTGCAAACAATCAAAAACTAAGTCAAAGTAAAAAAAACCCAAATGGCCAAAGTTGCAGTTCAAGTTTCTTAGAATCCAGTAATTGCAGAACCCTAAATGGAGATTGGACATTGTTAAAGAATGGGGGGGGAAAGATCAAGAAAATTGCTATAAAAAAAAACTCTTTTTATTTGGGGTTTTTAATAATGCATACACATTAAAAGTGTCATATCGAGTAAGTGAGGGAGAAAATCAAAAGAAAACCAAGAACACATGTGTTAAAGCCTACTTCGTCCTTTTTGAGATTTGTCTAATCCCTCTTTATACCTGCCACCCGTCATCTGCTGTTGGCCTAAATTACTTACAAAGTATGATTTATAATTTTGATTGTCTTGATTAATGTTTTAAAACAAATTATTCTTCAATATATCTATGCAGCAACAAGTTTTACTACATGGACCAACCTCCACCTCCAAGAAAAGGAAAAGAACCAGCACCACCACCGCCACCATCTCTACAAGAGGTAGGATTACTTGGATTATTTTGAGCAGGTTATGTTAAACTAATTGTTCATACACAAGTTTCACATCATGTTTATTTTAGGTTTAACTTATATCATGTTTCCATTATAAAATACCAAAATAGATCACTTTAATGAATTACTTGTTTTCATTTGATTATACATTTTTCATGATTCTTTGTTTTGAGTAGTTTTTATTATTATGTTTTGTTTGGTGTCACCTAACTCACCCAACTATATACATACATGTTGAATATATTACAACGCCAAAATTATTATTATGTCATACTTCTATGCTACATACTTTGGTCTATTGCAAGGATTTTCAGGATTTTATGTTCTGATTAGCTTTTTATATGATTTGTTTAGTTGTCACCAAAGTCACCCAACCATATGTACACATGGTTAGCTTTTTCTATGATTAGCTTTTTATATGATTTGTTCTGATTAGCTTTTTATTATTATGTTTTTTTAGCATAGAAAAAAGAATTGGGATATTATCCATCTCAAATGGATTTGTTTGTTGCATTTTATTCTAAAAATGGAGCCTCAAAAAATGAAGAAACTTCTAAAGCAATTGTATGCATTTTATATCTCTACCTTGTTCATATTCTTCCTTTAATGTTATAGTATTCGAGAATTTAAACTATTTGCTAGGAAACATGCCAGTTCTTTCTTACAGAACTTCTTGGCTGAGCTTGAGAACTTTATGAAGCATGTCTTTTGAATTCTACAAGTAATGTGACTTCATGACAATACATAATTTTGAAGTTTCCATTTTTGTTCTTATGAGGCCAATTTTTTATGGGAAGCAATATCTCATAATCCTTGGTGATGATATAGTTATTTGAAATTCAAGGCATCAATTCTGTTCTGGAAGGCTTTACAATTAAAATTAAAGTGTGATAGTCTTCTGACACAAAACTCATAATGAATATTTGGCATTATGAATATTTCAAATGTACACTAAAACTCATAATGAAGACCAGTGCTTGACTAGAAAAGCCTCTGAGGAAGGTTCACGTATAACATCTATGTTTAATTGTATCGAAGTGATATATTGTTGAGAAGATGGCAAGACAAGAACTATTTTGTGGACAAATCTTTTGAGATTCATTTGTCACTCTTACTTATAAAAAAAAGAGATTCATTTGTCACTCTTTTACATTTGAGGACAATAAATAGTCTAGTCTGGAATTGATAAATCTGTGACCACCATTAGTTTGAGTGATACTGAGGAATTTGATCAGATGTGCATCAATATTGCATACTCCTTGATTTATTAGAAATCTTTATATGGTCGTCACATATGAGGGCTTACTAGTTTGCATCATGAAACATCAATCAAAGAGTTTCCTGTGAAGGGCTATATGAAGCTAGGTGAACCTGTAATAAACAAGCGGTTGTGAATCAAAAATCTCTAATTGCTAAAATTCTTACAAAACATTTATCTGTTAGATACTTAGAATAACACTTGTCTGAGATACTCATGAAGAAATTACAAATGTGGCTCTTGTTTGAGATAGTTAATATGCTTTGTATGCCCTACTTACGAGAGCAAATGCAAGAACTAAAATCTCAACTTCGAGGGTCACTTGATGAACCCGGGCGATGATGTGTTTTCTACAATTTTAGGAAAAGATCCACAAGGTCGTGACGTATGTATGGGTTAGGTGTCCGCACATCGATGTTTGGGGTGAAGTTCGAATTGTTGCATCTCATAGGGAGAATATGCAATGGAAGAAATCGGAGAATTTGAGTAGTCAAATGGAAGAAATGAGGGCTGAGCTAAGGGAGATGAGAGGTAATGTGAATAGTCCTAATGCTTCTAATGGTTCAAATGCAAGTGTTGGTGGTACATCCGAAGACCATCGTAGGATAGGCCACCAACCTCAACCTATTCAGGTAGCTAAATTCTATTGTTTTAATAGTTTTTGTGTGTATTCATTTTCTTCTAACAAATTACGATAATATTTGATTTACTTTTATTCTTACTATCCTCAAGAGTATTATAATTTTCCTTCATATACATTCTAGTCAAGAAGATTGAGAAATAAATGTGAAGGAAAAAGATAGATGGGTTGTGTGGCATTAATTAGTAATATTGAATAGTATTGTATATATATAATGTCCCTTGTTTCTTACACTAGAGAGTTTCTATATCCTAGCTTGTGTGGCATCTTGGCGATGCAATACTTAACTATCTGTTAATATGATGTAGTAGTAGTAGCATCGTGCTTTTTATGCTATTTCGATATCGGTTTTGTGAAATAAGACAAGTCAAGAGAGCTTTGATATTGTGAACGAATGTAGTCTCTAGTCTTAGTCATTTTCTTCTAAAGTACGATGTACAGTTACAACACTAAAGTAAGATGTACCGTTACAAATGGCTTCATTGAACGGACAGGGGAAGTAACAGGTCTTGAACTCCAATTATTTTCTTCGAATGACCTACCCGGTGAAATTTTATTTCAATCGACTACTTTTACTTGTTGAATGTAATACCAGAATAACTCTAGTTATCTTTACATGTCTTTAAAGTAGCTTAACATTTGTTTGATTATATTGGGTTTTGTTTTAAACATTTATTGAATTTGACATTTAGGAGGAAATCGAGGTTTACCTCAAAAGTATAACAGAATCCGATGAGATTGTAGCTAAAGGATGAGCTCATAGCTTAGACCCCGACAGTAGGTGGCGAAGAAATGGACCAAATTGGTGTGAAGTATACATTGAAGTATCGATAAAAAGAAATGAACGTTTGGTCGGGCCTTATGAATTATTTGGGACAATTGGAGATGCCATTGGAGCAATTGCATGGCCTTGCAATTTTGCTATGGTATGTTGTACTTGTGTGTTTGGTTATGTTGTTTATGATAAATGAACGTTTCCATAATACTAATATATATATATATATATATATATATATATATATATATATAGACACACACACACATGTTGTCAAATTGTAGGTGGTGCCAAGTGGATGAAATGCGTTAAGTTGCGAATACATGATTGTTTTTCGGTTTCATGGAACAATTATCTTTATTAGCTTTTAGTGCTTATTTATTATGTTTAAATTTTAGGTTCAACTTTGTTTTTGTTATGTTTTTTTTTCTTTTTCCTTAGAAGATGTTGGTTAGTAGATGTTCAAGTATTAGACTACGTTTTTGGGATATCTTGGTTAAAGATAAATTTGTATGACATTATTATGTTTTAATATTAAAAGTTAATTTCAAATGTCTTTATTTTTCTTTTTAAGTGTATGTTTTTTAGTGGCATATGAATATTGATGCCTATTATAGTGGTATATGCGACTTTTAAAGCATTATTTTGTAAGATACATTTTTTAAAATTAAATTAGGACGCCATAGATCATCCTAATATGTGAAGTGTAAATCTTTCTTGGGACGCCATAGTTCCAAAAATTTTAGGGGCATGGTCGTTCTATAATCTAATGTTGAGACGTCCAATCCCGTCTGTCAAGTGGTAATATTGAGATGCCTAAACGTGTCGTATCACATTATGGTATTAGGATGGTAAATTTTGTCCTATCAAGATGATAGGGAGCGACAAAATTAGTCCTAATAAGATGTTATATTAGGACAAGAAAATTCGTCTATCAAACATGATAGATATATTAGGACGTTTTTCTCGTCTATCACACTACTATGTTAGGATGCAATAGATCCTTGTTTTAAAAGATATTAGGACTTTTTTATGGAACGATTAAAGGCGCTCTAACACATATACTTTATTAAGTTGTCCACAAGTGTCTTATTAACTTTTCGCCGTCTCTTTAGATAGGATGACTAAGTTTGCGTCCCATCAAATAAGACGCCCTATAAAGCGGATTTAAGGAAACAATCGAGTCATTAAAAACACTTTTTGTTGTAGTGTATTCATCAAAGAGATTTTGCTAAAAGTAGGGGTGGTAAAATGGATGTTGTGGATAAATTGATAATAGGCCATTATCCATGGATAACCATGTATAATGACCTATTATCCATTTATCCATAACACCTATTTTGTCACCCCAAGCTAAAAGGAGAATGAAGAAGTGGAAAAAAAATAGAGAGCGAGAGTGACGAGAAGCCGAGGGAGAGAGAGATGGGTCATGGGAGGGATGGGTGAAATAGAGTTTAGAATGTTTATATAACATTTAGTTATGTTTTTTAATGGAAATAGGTTGTGTATTTAAAGGGTATGGGGGTGTGAATAGCATCATAAAAAGGTTAA
>JABEVN020003425.1:0-18317 GCA_013146195.2 Codonopsis lanceolata | reverse complement strand
TTTGAACATACCAACATAGATGCCCCACTGAATGTCCTTGCTCGCAGATCTTCTGCTGGAAAGAAGGGTGTCTTCCTCTATAACCCTCATTGACTAGCAATGTCACCGCTTGACTTCTGAATATATCGACTCAGCGCCGTCTGCCATGGTATACTCTTTGGTCGCAGGAGATCGGCATACGCTGCCCGGCTAACGTGCTTGGTTCTCATGTTTTTGGTAGACAAATGAGTTGGGCGAAGACGAAGAAGAGGTTTCGCCTCGGGCAAAAACAAAGGGCGTATACCGGCTCATAAAAACCTAACCCTAAGCCTAGCGTGATCAAGAAAGAAATCGTGGGGAAAAGAAAGAACAAAATACCTATGAAGGGTGGGATCAAGACGAGCAAAAAAAATGCGTGAGTTTGAGCGAGGACCGAAGAGTTAAAGACGCCAAAGAAAAACTCCTGTACCGAACCGCAGAGATGATCGAAAACCGCAAAAACCGAAAATGCTCAAAACAAAGTCAAAACCCAAGAAATTTGTATCAAACTAAGAGAAGAGATGGCGCCTAGGATTTTAGAGAGAACTTGAAGAAGCTTGAAGAAGCGGAAGAGTGTGGAAGAAGAGTGAATGAAAAACCTGAGAAAATCGTGGGTTTTATATCAACCGATTTGCCCTGTCGACCCGACCAAAAACACGTGGATCCTCACCAAACCATGCTCTCGGTCGACACGTGGCGGGCACTATGCACAAAAAATATCGCAAACCGACGACGCTTTTGGTAATCGGACGCTTTCGTCGCATTTTGGGAAAGGACATTACGAATGATTACCTACGACTCGAATATCGTGCATTTAATGCATACTGGCGGACAATTTCCGAGAAAAATTCCACCAATTACTCCCTCATCCTCGACAACAACGTGGTCGACTCACTAAAAAAGCCGAGCGACCAAGCGGGCAAATCAAAGCTAAGCGACCACACACAAAACAAGAGAGAATCGACGAAGCTTTGCCCTGGCGAGGATCAAAGACTAACAAATCGAGCGTGATATTCAAATCAGACTTTCCAAGCTAAGGATAAATCCCGCACTTGGAAACTCTGGGGCTATTGATGGGACCAGCACTGGTCCCCCTACGTGGACCGACCACGTGGATTCCGCCAAATAGACTTGATCCGTCCCACCAAGCAAGGTCGAAGACCATTCCCGGGCTCATCATCGACATTCACTAGCTTAAGCCGACGAAGCCTTGGCGACCACAACCTCGCCGAGCACAACAAGCGATCATTAATCAACACCCGACCATACGATCGAGGATCACCTATGCTACGACGCCTTCCCCGGATAAGACAAGGCGAGTTTTAGCCCATGCTTTGCATAGCATCCGTGTGCCTTCCCCACAATCGCCGAGCAAGCCATGCAAGCCGCTACACCTTTACTCGGCTTACTCGACGCCGCCTACAATCCACACCGCACACGCAACCCGTCAATGACCACTCAGAACCGGCCAAGCCGACCCAGCCGACTTGTGGAACAAGTCCCACCAAGAGGGACCCTCATACCAATCATGACTCCAAATCTAAACTACTATAAAAGGAAGCCTTTCCCTTCAAGAAAGGTAAGATAACTTAAAATTGCAAACTCATTATACTGTTGGTGATAGACAATACACACAAAGAGATTACTCTCTATACACTGACCGGAAGTTAAGGGAACGCCTAGCTCCGGCATACCATATACTACCTTGTTACCGACTCTCACACTGAGGGTCAGACTGGCGAAACCCCCAAAGACCCTAATCGGTAGTCTTGCTTTCAGTACCTACCAACAAAGATCATCGACCAAGCCTGATATCTTAGCAAGTCGGTACCAAATTTCCGGTACCCACGCACACCGACGCGTGACCACCAAGGGCCTGACACGCCGCCTCAGTCCATTACGTGACCGCCACCAGCCCACCCCGCTCGCGTGGGCGTGATCATCGTCACTAAAGGGTAGACCCACCCCTGCTTCCAGTCTGTTGTGCGTCCGCACCTATAGTCTTTGTGCGCGCTACAAAACCCCAACACCGAATCCAAGTCACCCAATCTCTACCAAGGAGTATTTCGAACAAGTTTTTGTTTTTTGTTTGTTTGTTTTTTTTTTCTCTCTCTTTTTAGAGTTAGGGGTTTGGTTTTTGGAATGAAGTCGTCCAAAAACAATTAAATTAAATGCAAGCTAGTGATTTGTATAATTACTCATCAAAAGTTCAAAACCTAATATAGAGCCCTCTTTGACCCCTGCCCATGCATCGAAAATGCATTACTAGGCCATTATGAACAAGCTTAACTGACATTAAGCAAATCATGGTAGTAAAATGCCATTAACACATTTGTCAAATAAAGTCTAAAAGAAAACTAAATACAAACGACCCATGTTGATATTATCTTTAAGATGCACTTTACAAGTACTTTAAATGAGTTTGGTTGAGTTAAACAAAAAATACTTGACCATTTTGTCTGGCCAACTTGAAAGGCATGTGATAAATCTATTAAACAAATTCAATTTGTATCAATCGAGCATACTTAAGTTTATTCGAGACGTCTCATTTGTCCTCCAAACCTAACCTTTACTAGAAAACCGACTCATTTTTTAATTTTGAAAGGTTGGAGGGGGTTTTGAAGTTACCCCAATGCTTAATATAATTCTTAATGCTTTGAAAAGCTACAAAGTGTATAGACCGTGTAATTCAGCTAGAACAATATTGACTTTGGTAATGGCTAGAACAACGGTACCTCAAGTGAGGTTTAAGCAATTGTGTCTCTAGTAACGTTTGAATACTCGACCTACTTGTTAAAAGAAGTAAACAACACAAGCTAAGGTAGGGCTCTTTGGTTAAACCGACTCATACCCCATCTCCCTAAAAAAGAGTAACTCGTGCCTTTTCCGATTGTTTCAAAAAGATTGTTTATTTTTTCTTTATAGAATGTTTTTTTTTTTTACCATTAATGTTTTTTCTTTATTTTTTCTATTTTATTAATGATTTGATTTTCACCTTGACTTATTTGACCATACTCTCAAATGGTTATCATTGAAAAACACACTTTGTCATAATATTTATTTCAGAAAATATTCAAAAAAAAAATTGAAAAATTCCAATTAAATAAAGCTTTAAACTAAATGAAGGGATTAGCAAAGTTTGTCAATAACTTTCACGCAATGTTAATGATCACACTGTGGGGAGCTTGTTTATTCATGCACGTAAAGAGATGGATAGAAATTCTTCCTTTTCGGTTTGCCTTTTTAATAATGAAAGTGTCATCCTCTTCCAATCTGGTAAGGAATTCAAGCCCCCACAGTATATTGTTTTAAACCATTGTCGTTTATTGAAACAATCTTCAGTGGTGGAGCCCTAAAACTTGTACAAAAAAGCTGGTCTCACTCGCAGCCATTGTTTATTGAACACGTTTTTAAACTAAACCCTAAAAAACAAGAAGACATTAGTATTCTACTTTTCCTGTTCATGAATGGAAAGAATCCCATCCCCACTTTTTCAAACTATTTTCTTATTCATCGTCTTTTCCCTTTTCTTTTCTTCTCTTTTCCTTGGGTTCAGTTTGGTTTCATTTGAATCGGTTCCTAATTTTGGCATAGTCCAAAAAAAGAGTTATTTTTTAATTAATTAATAACAAAAAGGTAAAAGAAACTCACACGGGTGGGTTTAATTTTAATATAATACTTTTACATGTTTTCCCCGTCTAATTATTTCCTTGTCTCTCATGGAACCCATTACAATAATATGTGGCCTTTTAGTCATACCAACCCCTCAAACATTTTAAAGAAAAGGAAAATGAAGGGCTAGTCAAAAAGGAGATAACTATAATATAAATAATGTGTAAATTATCTCTTTTCAATTTTCTTGCTCTTTTCTTTTAAACTAATTATTTTTAAAATTTGATGTATAATTTTTTTTCTTCAAAAATCATAAAACACGTAGTTTGAAGTAATTAAAAATACAAAAAATACAAAAAATATTATGAATTACGTGTTTTATAATTTTGAATAATTATAACAAATAGAGCGTGTTTGGAAAATTCGATTTGACTAAAAAAGTCAAAAAAATTAATTTAGAAACTATAAATTAAGTTTTTTGTTTGAAAGATTTAAAAACGAATTGCTCAACTCTTGATTGGTTTAGAAACGCGGCACACTATTTTTCTTTCTTGAACTTTTCCATACAAGTGGCAAGTAATTAGCACATTATTTTTCATTCTTGAATTTTTCCATACCCGTGGCAAATAATATATATATATATATATATATATATATATATATATATATATATATATATATATATATATATGTGTGTGTGTGTGTGTGTGTGTGTGTGTGTGTGTTACTTTTTTCAGTTTCATACAAAAAGTTTAGTATTTTATTTTGAAATATTTTCTATAAATATTTTACTTTCAAAAAGTATGTCTAGAACGCCATAATTTTTCTAACTTTATCCTATATAAACATTTTGGTTATGTTCAACCATTTTTATAATTATGACAAAATCTATTGATCTAATAAATCTTTAAATATTAGACTTTTTACACGTAAACTCTTTAATAATAAATTATTAAATGCAAGGGTTTCTTTTTATGTAATTAAAAACTTTTGATGAGAGGAAAGTGTCAATATTAGGTGAGTGGAATATCCATATATCAATTTCAAACAAAGGCTAATTACTAAATACTAATAGGTGGAAAATTCCAAATTGATTTTTCTTCCTAAGAAGGACTCGCGGGATAATAGTCATGGTAAACGAAAGAAGGCATCAACTTTTTCATACATTTCCATATCAACAAGCCATGTCTTCTTGACTTCTTTTCTCCACACGCCCTCAAATTTCAAAACATTTTAATGCATTGATTGGGACCAAAAGTGAAAAGGGTCTTGCAAACAAAAAGTCTTCTCACACATCCCTTGATGAAAATTGAAATACTACCAATCGTTTCTTGAAGGAAATTCAAATCGGTACCACTTAAAAAGTCTATTTAGGGAAAACCTTAAAACAAGGTTTAAAGGGACGGCTAGAGGTGGTAAACATGTCGGCTCAAAATGAGAGTGTAAGTGAATATTTAATTAATAACATATGTATAAATGAGCGAGTTATAAACGTGATTGGGTGTCTATTTAACCAATTATATAAAATTACTAAATAAAACAAATATCACAAAAAAAATTATATTGGGGTAGTCAGGGGTTGTCACCATAAGTGATGGTAGACCTGGTAGTCGCCAAAATTTGATGCATGTAATGGTGGTGGTCACTGAAGATTGTTGTTGGAGGTAGGGATGTAAGTGACTCGATTCAATTCTGTTTTGGTCAAAATTACAAATCGAACCCCTCACATCGATCCCAAAATTTCTCAAATCGATCTGAACCGCATAGTGTGGAACTGAACTACTCGATTTGGTTCGGTTTTATGGTTTAAAATAAAAAATGTAATCAACTTATACAATAAAAAAATATCATAGTCACACTTCCAATTAAACACATTGTCACATTTCAAACGAGGCTAAGTGGCTAGCAATAGAACTAACATACAAACGAACAAAAGGATCAAGTTAACTCATTAGTGTTTATGATCCACACTTCCCTTGCAAATTGAAGTACAAGTTATAAATAAAGCTTAAATCGTAATTCGGTCACCCTACTTTTCCACTTTTTGCAATATGATGGCTCTACAATTTTTTTTTAATTAATCATTGTACTTGGCAACATATATATAACATGTTCATCACTCCATCCAATTTTTTGGATGAAAATCTTTAAACATTTAGAGAAACCCGAAAATACCCTTTATAATTAATACTTTTCTTTTTCTCTCCACCATTACTTCTCCCCTTCTAAATTAAAACAGAGCCTCAACATCAATTTAAAGCAGAGGTGGCGATCAGAAAGTTCATTACGTAATAGAAAAGCTGTGGGATCATCCATATAGCCATCTTCCCGATGGCTTTTGATATGTCTTCTATTTTTCCTATCAAAAATAGAAGCGGCGCCGCAAATATATAGATAAACATGAGTAGAATCGTGGTGGTTATTAGTATTATCCACATCTCCAATGCGCTTCCCATTCCCATCTATTTACACTTCTACCTAGAAATTGGCTATAAATCGCAAGCTTCTTGTTGTGGTGGTGGTGGTGGTGGGTGACCGATGAGATAGAGAAGAGGGGTAGGATAGAAAGGAGACTGAGGGATTGTGGGGAAGCTATGAAAATGAAAAAGGAGCTGGGTTTGGGTGGTTTGGAATGAGGGGGTTTTATGGGTCTTCTGTGGTTTATGATTATTGAGGTGGTAATTAATTGGGTGAGTGCTAAATTTGAAAAAAAATGGAGAAGTAATTACAGACTCTTGAAATGTGGAAAGGGAAAGAGAATTGACATTTGACAAGTTTAGAAATGGGTTATAGAGTCAAGGGATTGATCTCCAATTTTTGGGTCAAGAATGAATTTGTGTGTGTGTGTTAGAGAGAGAGATGGGGGAGAGTGAAAGAGAGAGATGAGGGAGAGTGAGAGAGAGAGATTGAGCTCATCTAAAAGATATTGGTCTGGGAAGCTCAATCCGAGAGAGAGGGGGAAAAGAAGAAGTTGCTGCGATTGGGCCTTTGACCCTTTTATAATGAATTCCGAGATCAGATCAAAAACTAGAAGAATTCACTGGATTCAAACTTTTAACACCAGGAACGCCTTCTTCGGATTTGTTCATGCAGTGGGGCTGGAAGCTTAAAGGAGAAGACGTTTTGCTGGGTGAAAGGGAGCCCCAAAAGGTTATTAAAGCCAATTTGCCAGTCATTAATGGGAGAGGGAAACATTCGACCAATTTAGTCTAGGGAGATTCTATAGGGTGTAGGTAGATGAGGTTAGGTTTTGTAGACTTTGGTAAAACACCACGTGTACATCATCTTCCTAAGGTAATAGGTATTGTAGATTTTTTGTAGATTTCCGTCTTACATAACTAACGGAAATAACGTCAGTGACCTTATTGAAATTATAAACCAAGTATAGTGATTAAATTGAAAAAAAATAATTGTAGAGTCACCATATTACAAAAAGTGGGAAAGTAGAGTGGTCGAATTACGATTTAAGCCTACAAATAAAAACAAACAATGAAAGCTTGGAAGAAACAACAAACAAACAAATATGGTTTGTGTGTGTGACTAAATGTGAAGTGTGATTAGAGATTGATTACTTTGGTCTTTGGTATTACTTTGGGAAATGTAGAATACTAAAAATTAGAAATATTAAAGAATTATAGTAGGTAACTTTATATGTGTATAATCGTGGAAGTGTCCTGGCTTCGAGATGCCCACGTCTATCAGCGCTGCTCGGACCCTAGTTCGTGAAATTGACGGTGATTCCACCATGCTCGGGAGAATCGACCTAGGTGCCTGCGGAAGTCCCCCTGGCCTGGTGGGCAAAGGCATTTTCAAACGTGCTCTGCATGATGATGTCTTGCACGACAGGGATATTGTCGGTCATGTGATGCTCGGGCACGTCGGACTTTGCTTGAGCAAGGTAAACTGGCAGCATAATCTTATTTTTGCGTGACTGTTGTTCTTTGCTCGCTTCTACCCTAACTATACTTTATGTTTTCTTGTAGATTGCCTCCATTTGCACCAACCTTTACAATAGATATAGCGAGGAGAAGGAGGCTCGCAAAAAGTTGGAGTCTGATAATACTGATCGGGAGGCTTTGCTGAAGAAGAAGTTTGATCAAGTTTCTGTTTTGGCCGATCAGCTGAAAGAGCAGGAGGCCGCGACCAAGAAGAAAGAGGCAAAGCTGCTAGCGTGGATCCTTGAGCAGGTGGCTAAGAATGGGGAGGTGGCTTCCGAGAAGACAGTGCTCGTGGAGCAACTCAATAAAGAACAGACCTCGTTGGAGGCGCTGTCACTACAATGATCACAACTACAAAAAGAGCGAGATGCTCTAAAAAATAGGCTATTAAGGATGGGGCAACTGTGATCGAGCTCCTGAAGCTCGTGGCAGCCAAGGAGACGGCGGTACAATGCTTCAAGAGATTTGAGGAATGTAATGCTATAGTGGATGAAGTCATTCTTCCATACTATGCTCACAGTACCAATCATATTCTTCAGATGCTCGCCAATCACGGCAGGATGAGCATGGAGAGCAGGGCTGAGTGGGCCGTTGATGAGTCCAAGATTTCCACGAATTTCCTTTTATTTTGTGCTATTTTAAAGTTAATTATGATTTGGAATATCATTATTTGTGCGTAATGTAGGTTTCCATGCATAATCGAGCACTTATATGGTGTTTAGCAGCAGAGTTTGAAGCAATTTCGGGCTTTAAAGTTGAGTTACAAGTCATTCGGTCAAAGTTCGTTAAGTCCGTTAAGTATCCCAAGGTAATAGAGGCTTAACGGATGCTAACAGCGCTAACGAAGGACTTCATTATGAAGTCTGGACAGGGAAGGACTTCGACAGACTTTCTGAAGAGACTTGGGGTACCGGAGTAACACTTAGAATTCAAGGGGAGGCTGGCGCTAAATCTTCAAAGTCTCTTAATTTTGCGTTGTTGATCTGTAAGCGGTGCCACATCACCCTGCCTTATCCACACCTGACCCGCGTCCTTCTTGGCAGATCCAGTAGCTTGCCCGGCCCAATTCTCTCCACCAGTCCTTCTTCCAGCCCATTTTCCTCACACATTCTAGCCCATTTCTCACTTGGGTGACCCGTGCTACTTCCTTGGTTAACCCTTCAACCCAACGTGACCCACCTCCCCTTTCCTTCCATTTTTGCCCCCCAAAACTCTTCCTTCTTTCCCTATTTTGCCCCTGCCTTCTTGTGCACTCCTTTGCCCTTCTCCATTTATTTTCCAAGCAACCCTCATTCAAGGAGGAATCTCCCATACGGGCTGTAAGCCCTAAATAGGGCACTAACCCCATTTTTCCCCAAAAGTTCTTATTTTCCTCTATTGATTGATCACCTTTGAAGGTTTGGAGCATCATTTCAAGAGCCAAAGAAACATTTGCAAGAGATTTCAACCCGGGATTTGGGCACTATTAGCTTTAATTCTTCCTATCTCTATTTCAAGATATTTATTGTATTTTCTTGGATTGATTAATTTTGTAAATGTTGAATTGGTTTGTGCTTAATTAATTTATGGAATGCAATTATTTTTCCATGTCAAATGTAGAGATTTAAATTTAATCTCTCTCTTTATTTAGTACACATTCATGTTTGGTTATTATTTGGTGGGTTTAATGCTTTTAATTAATTGACCATCAATTAAATAATTTTAGAAATGCCTAGGATCCACGAGAGCTACCTTTGTATTTCAGACCAATCAATTTAATAGTTAGTGTTTTGTGACACACGCCGATAGCCATTGAGAGACTAATTTTGACACGTGATCGAACCACCTTAGCCATTCGCGAGGCCGGAGAGGTTAGGGTTGACTATAAGATGCGAGAGTCCGTGGTTAACCAAATTTATTTGTCTCGGCTACCGATATGATTTGTAGAAAAATTTAGAGAATTTCTTTTTGCGAAGTATTACCCATGCACTTGGTTATTATTGTGTGTTCTTCATGTTTTTTATGGCGTAGCAAACCATTAGATGATCACTAGAATTATAGGATAAGATGTCCTATTAATTCCGAAAATCACAATAATCGTTTGCGTTACGTGAGACCGAGAGGAGATCGTGCGTAGCTAGTCATTGGGTGCTTGTTTTTACATGTGGCTATTTTCTCCTATGTTATAAGATGCGAGAACCCGTAGCTAAGAGTTGTAGCTAGATTTTCTATACGTTGCGAGAGCCCGTAGTGAGTAAAATAGTGCGTCCGACTACCAAGACTTGAGTTAAAGAAAAACAGAAAGAGGATTAAAATTAAACGCCGGCTAGACTAGAAAGATTACACTCATATCTTTTTATCTTGATTTGTTGTTGCCAAACCACTTGCGCGTTAATTTAGATTTAATTGTTTTTAGGTTGTTTATATTTTTAGTTTTTAATTCATTTTATTTTCGCTCAAATATAATTAGTTAGCCTAATTTTGGTACTTAATTTGAGTGAAAATTACGTACATTCTCTGTGCGATCGATAACTCGTACTTATGTATACTTTATTATTTGATACGGCCAGGTATTGTTGCCCGAGTTGCGTTTTTGCGTACATCTACCGTGCTTAACCCTTTTGATGAGACTGCTCGCTTGTTTCACCACTTGGTCCCCTACACCGACGAAGAGTTGGCCTTCCTTACCCGTGATGATGAGGTCGCTAAGCGGGATCCTTGGGTTCCCCCAACGCCTTTCGACGTCAATACCTGTGAGAAGTTATTTGCAGAGGCCGAGGCTAAAGCAGCTGCAGACGAAGCTGCTCGTAAAGAGCTGAACTTCCAATACGAGTAGTAGTACAAGGCGTCTTCAGTGAGTTTTCCGCCTCCTCCGGACCAAGCCTAAATTGTATATTTCTCTATCTGGCCTGCGTGCCAGTATTTTTTTTCTTTCCATATGTAATTAAGCCGAGCTTTAATGGAAATTTTGTTTTGCTTGATTGGTGTTTCTTTATTTATATTTTTCCTACATCTGATTAGTACTAGTATGCATGCGTATGGGTTGTTTCACCGAACATAACAAGTATAATACGAACAACACTAATCGAGCATGCAAACTTGTGCAAATAATAACTTAGAAATAATAAGGCTAATTCAACAGACATACTATTTAAGTTTAAGTACCTAGGGAAAAGCTCTTCCCTGGGCTAAACGATTGGTTCTGGCCAAGGCTTTGAGCAGGCATGGCCCATATCGCCTTTGGCGAGTATCCTGATGACTGCCTAGCGGGCATGGCCCAACTCTGAGCAGCGATCAGCTAACCGGGCTTGGACGTGTTCATATTTTGTAAGGCGAAGTTGTGCTAGTATATCACATGGGTATAGAGATAAACAACTAACATTGTTGCTCGGTCACTGTAGGAACCCGAGGTAGTTAGCCGCTATTTTGTGGGCATGGACCCTACCGACTTGCGGCTTCCAAGTAAGTGGATTGGGCAAAGACCTATCTTACTCGTATGGAGGACAAGATTTGTCCACTAACACTTGAGTATAGTGGATAGTTGGTCAGGCATGACCATATCTACTCGGCTTGCGAGTAGATCTTTCCAAGCAATCTGAATGTCGTTTGTATACAAAAAGAAACAATTAAATTGACAAACGTAATAAAAGAGCTTGTTTTTTTATTGATAGAATGATGGTGAGCCTCAAAAAGACTGAGGGTCTTGCCCGTTGGTACATAGAGAACTTGCTCAATGGTAATATTTTTTTCAGATGGTTTGTATGTCCGAGATGCTTCAAGTCTTTTCCTTCTTGTTTCTGCAGTGTGTATGTGCCCTCTCTGACTATTCCAGTAACTTGAAAAAGTCCTTCCCAGTTAGGTGAGAATTTTCCTCTTTCTACTCGATGACCGGTGACCTATATTTTTCTGAGTATCCAGTCTCCGACCATGAATGCTCTTCCTCAAACTCTTTTGTCGTGATGAGCCTTTGCTCGCTGCTTGTAGTTGACCATCCTTAGACGTGCAACCAATCTTCTTTCTTCGAGCAAGTCTAGATCTATTGCCTGAGCAAACTCATTGTTCTGCTCGCTGTAATGATAAAATCTATAACTTGGCAAGGCTATCTCAACTGGGATCATGGCTTCTGAGCCATAGGTGAGCGCGAAAGGAGTTTCTCCGGTAGGACCCCAGATAATTGTTCTAATCGCCCATAAGGTTGACGGCAGCTCTTCCGCCCACTTTTGTGCTCGCCCTTCTAGGTTTCTCTTAAGGGCTTGAAAGACTTGTTTGTTTCCGGCCTCTACTTGGTCGTTGCCTTGTGAATAGGCTACAGATGACTGCCAGTGCTTGATGCCCAAACGCGCACATTTGGCCGTGAATTTTTCTGAGAACTAAGTGTCGTGGTCAAAGATGATTGCTCGCGAGAGCTCGAATCTGCACCATACTTGATCGTGGATGAATTTGACGATGTTCGCTTCTGAAATGGTAGCCAGTGGTTTTGCTTCCATCCACTTTGTGAAATAGTCGATGGTGACCACTGCGTTCTTGTACTTATACTATTCTAGGGGGAATGGACCGATCAGATCGATTCCCCACATGTGAAAGGGCCAAGCAGCGACCACCAGAGTTTGCATAGTAGAGGGCAACCTCGGTATGTCCGCGTGCCTCTGACATTTGTCACATTCCTACCTATCTGCATCTCTCCCGAGAGTGATCCAGTAGTATCCTGGGCGCATGATTTTCTCTGCAATGGCCCTGTTTCCCGGGTGAACATCATACTCTCCTTCGTGTACCTCGTACAAAACTCATTTGGTTAACTATAGGGGAACACATGTTTGACCTTAGATCACTTGTATAAGATGCCCCCAATTACCAAGTACTAACAGGCTTGATTTCTGACCGTTATAGCCTTAACTTTGTCCGTGGATGAGATTTCTCACTCAATGTAGTCCTTGTAGTCATCGTTCTAGCTTCTGATCACTGGCTCGATATCCATGATCACTGGTTTGTCAATGGCCGATGTTTCAATGTGTCCAATCACAACTGACGGATTCAAGACTACCAGATTTGCCTCGACGATCTTTGACAAATAGTCTGCTCGCATGTTGTCTGTTTGATCAATTCTGCTGATCTCCCAGAAATTGAAATTTTTAAGTAATTCCTTGACAAGCTCGAAGTATTTGACCAGAGAGGGGTGGTGCACCATATACTCCCCCTGGACTTGGTTCACTACTAGCTATGAATCAGAGTACATTGTGACTGCTTCTACGCCCATGTCCGCTGCGAGCTTGAGACCAGTGATCATTGCCTCATACTCGGCCACGTTGTTGGAGGCTGGGAATTTGAATCGGAGATGTTGAATCTTGCATTAAATTAGATTTGCTTAAAAATCATTCCACTTGACTGACAGCCAAGAAATTAAAATTATATTTGGTCAGCCGCAAATCATTTTATCAGCTACTTATTTCAGCTGACCTTTACGTGTTTAAGTGTCAGTTTACCTTTCCTTATTTGATTGATCATACACTTGTACTGACACTTTCCCACTTTGTGTTTTTGGTAGATATTCTGCTAGAAAATATTTCCCAGGATCCTTTGAGATCTTGCATCTGCCACACACATTTTCAAATTCAAAATGTGTTCCTAACGGGTTGCTTTTGAAGACTATCTATAAATACTCACTGGAAGCATTTTTGAAGACAACAATTCTTACAGAAGTCAAAAGCCTATATACTTTCATTTTCTCTGTGACTTTCAAGAAAACATTAGCTAGATACTCTCCTTTGAATATTTCTTTCTAGTTATTGTTTAGGCAAACACTGAGTGATTTATTTCAAAATATTTAGAAATCAGTCAGTTTGTCTCACGAGTTTGATTGTTTCTCAATCATTCTCCACAAACACCGGTCTTTTGTTGTACACTGATCCATTAAAGATCAATTAGATTTTTAATAAAATTAGTGCACTTCAAAAATCCAAGTCTGACCAACTTGGTAGTGGGCGTAGCTTGTTTATCGTGAACCACTTCAAGCGATTTGTCATTACTTCTTAAATCCTTCGACTTAACACTTAATAAGTTTCTCAACTAATTAAGTGTCAGTCAGTTAACAACAATTGTTTGCTTAATTGTTCAGTTAATTTGTATCTCAATTTCCTCTCTATATCCAGTGATCAAACATTAAAAACAACTTCTTTTGAAAAACAGTTGTGTCAGCCAGCTGACCAACATTTATCAACTCAAGTATTTTCAGAGTGTCAGCCAGCTGACCAATTCTTCAGCTGACTGATAAAACTAAAGTTTTCCGCTGCCAATTTTACAAGTTTATCAAATCAACTTTCAAAGTTTTTAAAGGCTATTCACCCCCCCTCTAGCCTTAATTGTTGCCTTCTGGACTTACAATTGGTATCAGAGCTTTGCTTTTTGAAAAACTATTTTCCAAAGCCTAACAGCTTGAAAGCTCGATCATGGCAACTCTTAAAGCTTTTCAATCAAACAATGTCACTCAAGTACCCATTTTTTATGAAGATCACTTTGATATCTAGAAGGAAAGAATTACAAGATATATGAACAATATAGATAAACGATTGATGGAATGTGTAAGAGGTGGTCCTATGCAACCTATGAAAATCAATACTAAAGTTGGTAAATCTTCTGCAGATGATGATCTTGTAAACCCTCTTGCTCACGAAGAAGAAGAATATGTCCTCAAACCTCAATCGAGAATGGGTGAGGAAGACAAAATTCTTGATGAATTTGGATGCTAGAGCGTACATATCTGTCAAGTCTTTGTACTGATGAAAACTACAAGCAGATATATGATTGTGTAACTGCCAAGGAAATTTGGGATGCTCTTGTTGAATATGTAGAAGGAGATCAAAACACCAAGGACAACAAACTTTATGATTGCATACAAGAGTTTGATGCCTTCAAGAAGGATCCAAAAGAATCTTTAAAGAATCTTTAAGTAATAGATGTTCTTCTCTTGGTAAAGTTTATAGTATGAAAGATTTAAATATGTGTTTTCTTAGTAGTTTGAGAAGTAGATGGCATGTCAAAGTCACTTCCATTAAGGAAGCTAGAGACTTGAACAAAACTCATATACGTAGTCTTGTTGCAAGTCTAAAAATTTATGAAAAAGAAGTTCTCAAAACTCAAGAAATTGAGAAAATTTTTAAATGTATATCTCTTCAAGCTGAAGAAGAAACTTCAAAAACTTCTACATCACTGTCAGATGATGACTTTGATGAAGATGAATTTGCTGCTTTTGCTAGACAATTTAGAAAGTTTAAATCTTTTAAAAAGAACTTTCAAAAACCTTCAGCAAACTTTCAAAAGTCTTCATCAAACCCTCAAAAACCTTCTTCAAGCTTCCAAAAACCATCTACTTCAAACTTTCAAAAGCCTTACTTCAAAACAAATGAAGACAAGGTTGAGAAAGAAAAACTATTGTGCTTTAACTGTAGAAAGCCTGGTCACTTTGCTTCAAATTGTCCTTTTACAAAAAATGAGTATTACAAAAGAGCTCCCAGAAATTTTGAAAAACAAAAAGGTTTAGTTGCTGAAGATCAAAATCTTGCAACTTGGATTAAAACAGATTCGAAGATGAATCTGGCGATTTTGAGCAAGAAGCAAATCGTGTCTTGTTGCGAGAATCGGCAATATATGATTCGAGATAATGAGTTTCCAAGTCCAAAATATTCAAAAGGGTCTAAAAATGAGCTGTCAAGCTCTCCTATTACAAACTCCAAACTGACAAAGGTCATCAAACCTGATCAGTTTGTAGTTAAGAAAATAGGAAATGGATTTTATGGACAAGGAATCATAAGTTAGCCAGAAAATAAAGTCAAGACAACTTCTCCAAGGACTGCTAAAGTAAGTCATGATTCAAAAAGGCAGGAGGAGAAGATTACTGACTCAAGTGTTGATGATTTATCTTTGGAACAAATGCAAGAAATGTATTCCAAATTTGAAACACTTAAAAGAATCCATGTTTCTTTATCACGGTGATTTTAAAAGAATTTCAAGAAAAGCTGTGAGCTTCAAAGATCAATGAGCTTTACAAAGTTGAGAAAAAAGAATTGCCTTTGCAACTTAAAAGTCTCAATGAAAAATATGAGATTCAAGCAAAAATCTCGGATGCCCAGTTCGACCTTGTGGAAAGAAATCTTCGACCGACCAATGTTGTTGATACTTACTCAAAGTCAAAAGCTCTTTGTAGAAACCATCATCGATCAACAGAAAATCATGAAGACCAACATGGTCTTGGATACTCAAAGGATGATGAAGGCGTGAGATCGACAAATAAAAGGTGAACCTAAGATTCTAAAAAGAACAAGGGATCGGCTATAATGTCTTTGTGCCATTCACTTATCCCGAGAAATATGAATCAAGACAAGAGGTACATTAACAAAAGGATAGGCTAAACAATGACAGCTTGTCGGTCTTACGTCACAAGCCTCTAAATTAGTCCGCTAACTCAACAAGCGACAAATGTCGGCCGACTAACAAATGTCGACTAGGCGACAAAAAAGAGAGGATCGTAAGAAAGGCAACCGACAACCGCAGTTCAAGCCAATAAATTTTGTTGCCGCTAAAGACCTCTAAGCCGAACCATAAGGAATCAAAGAATTCATCTCAAATGGTGATAAACCTGGTTATCACAAGTGTAATATTTGTTCTACTTTTGGTCATCGATCACATGAATGCTTATATAGATTTAAACCTCTTGACGAGTAACTAAGAAGCCTAATTTCGGGCAAGTTTGGATACCTAAGAAAACTAACCCTTTGGACCCAAAAGTATAAAGGGTACCATGATTTAAATATTCATATTTCAGTATGCTTAATGGCGTATGATCGGTCAACCGACATATGGATATTAGGCGATGGATGCTCCGGACACATATCGGATCGGTGAACTCCTTACTAACATTACTTGACAAAAGGACCTTACGTTATTTTTGGAGACAACTCAAAAGGAAAAACTATTGGCTATGGATCCATTATCAGAGGATCTATAATAATTGAAAATGTCTCTTTGGTACAAGGTTTGAAACACAATCTATTAAGTATCTCACAATTCTGTGATAAAGGTATGAGTTGTTCTTTCTCCTCCACTCACTGTTTTATCAAAAATAGCATCACTAATGAAATTTTGCTCACTGGTTCAAGAAAAAGAAATGTTTTTGCTATAGATTTACTTTCTTTAGATAACAATACTCAAATTTGTTTGGTAGCAAATAATATTTCCAAAAATTCATGGCTTTGGCACAAAAGACTTTCACACTTGAACTTTAAGTATCTTTCAAAACTCAAAAAGGAGATTTGGTAAAAAGGTCGGCCATCCATAAATTTTCCCTCGAACAAAAATGTGATGCTTGTATTTTGGGAAAAATAACAAAAACCTCTTTCAAACCAAAACCATGTCTTTCAACCAAAAGAATTCTTGAACTTCTACATATGGACTTATTTGGACCTGTAACAACTGCAAGTCTAGGAGGAAACAGATATACTTTGGTTGTTGTAGATGATTTTTCTAGGTACACATGGGTTGAAATGATGCAATCCAAGGATGAAACCTATAGCACTCTCACTTCCCTATTCAGAAATCTTCAAACTCAAAAGGAATGTGAGATTATAAGTGTTAGATCTGACAATGGCAATTGCATTCAAAAATTGGGATGGACACATCTTGTGATGATCATGGAATTGATCACAACTTTTCGGCAGTTAGAACACCTCAAAGAAAATGGTATAGCCGAAAGGAATAATAGGACTACGATTGAAGCAGTAAAACAATGATAATGAAGCAAAATTGCCAAAATATTTTTGGGCGTAAGTCGTTAACACAACATGTTTTACACAAAATAGATCTCTCATAAACAAGTTTCATGGTAAGACTCCCTATGAAATATGGAGAGGTAGAACCCCTAACATTGCTTTCTTTAAAATCTTTGGGTGCAAATGCTTCATTCACTACAATGGTGGTGATTACAGAGGTAAATTTGATGAAAAAGCTGATGAAGGTATTTTTGTTGGTTATGCTAAGCATAGTAAAGCTTATAGAGTTTATAATAGAAAACTCAAGTAATTGTTGAATCTATGCATGATATTACGCTTTGATGAATCAAACTTTATCGAGTCTTATAAGACTCCCGATGTTACTAACAATTTTGAAATATTTGAGACAAATCAAGATCGGGTTCAATTCAAAATAATCCTTCATCTTCAACTCCTCCCGTAAAACTATAGATATTCGAATGAACCTCAAAGAAAGGACAATCTTCAAATTAGCTGACAATCCTAACTCGTTACAATAGATTAGTCACCGACACACTTAGTTCTCGGCTATTCACCTAACCGACATTCATCCATCTCCACCTTACAAACTAAATCTCTGATCTTCCTAAAGAAATTAGAAGCTAGACATCATCCGCTTCAAACATCATTGAGACCTTTGCCGGGCTTAAGAACCGGTAGCTCTAGAAATGAAACTTGATTCACATGCCTTTGTCTCTTCCATTGAACCCAAAAAGATTGATGAAGCTTTGGAAGACCCTCGGTGGATTGAGGCCATGCAAGAAAGAACTGAATCAGTTTGAAAGATGTAAAGTTTGGGAACTTGTGCCTAGACCACGGATCCCGACAAGTCATTGGAACTAAATGGGTGTTCGAAACAAGTTGGATGAAGATGGAAATGTTACAAGAAATAAAGCAAGATTAGTAGCAAGGATAGACGGGAGGAGGGCATTGACTATGATCAAACTTTGCTCTGTGGCAAGACTTGAAGCCA
>JABEVN020003424.1:0-18334 GCA_013146195.2 Codonopsis lanceolata | reverse complement strand
GGTTGATCAAAAAGCAAAGTGGCTTCCGCTTGGTAAATAGTGTGAAAGGTTCCTAGTGGCATGTTGTGAATATGCTTGAAATAAAGTAGAGTTATTATCCTAGGGAAAGAAAGCACCTATGGAATTTGTGGGAGATGAGTGCTGAAAAAGTGAACAAAAGATGAGAAAGTGTACATAAAATCACAACTTTGGCGAATGCATCTCCCAAAGCAGCTACATTGGGAACTACATTCAGATGATCTAGACATCTATCACATGTGTGTGACTGCGTTGGTGTTCTCTTGCCTATTCTGTTCTTGGCATATGTTAGTCATAATTTTTAGGACATAATCTGTTTTGATCATATCAGCCTATTGACCTTTTTGTCCTATCTCCATATATTGCAAAGTAATTACCCATGTATTCCATGTTGATATTTATGTGGTTGTCCAAATCTGTGCAGGGTTTTATGAGCTCTTGATCAAGGTTATACTTGCTATTGAAAGTTTGTGTTGATACAATTATGGTTAATTAAATGATGTGTTTGTTCAAAATCCTTGATAATTTTTGAAATTCAAAGATTCAAAAATGAGATTGGTTCTTATCTCACTCACTTAACTCTCCACCTGTGTCTCTTAACAAAATCAGATTTTCTATCTCTGTTGAATGTGATTTGGTCAAATATTGTTTAATCTTCAAAAATCAAATTTGGCTATGAGTGTCACAAACGACCCCTCCTATTCCTAAACTTATGGTACTAACAGCTAATGCATTTAGTGGCTGTTTTAGTTTTTTTTTTCTGGTGGCCAGCATAACATCAATCTTCACAACATCTCTGCTTTCCACGCTTCCCAATCGTGTTGGCCGAGCACGCCATACTCTCTCAAATCTCGTTTCATCCTCCCTTTTCTGATTTCTTCTAAACACTATTCATGGCTTCCTCTTCTTCAACTGACTCCATGAAGCTAAACCCCTCTGCGATTGTAGCTTCCATTGCTACATCTCACGAAACTACATCGCCCTCACTATCCTCTCCTACAAACCCTGATTCAGCTATTGTCATAGCTCAACCACTCTCGGAGCCCCTAACCATCATACTTCCTGGGGAAAAAGGGAATGCAATTGATGTCAACAATTTTGTTGATTTGTCTAGGTTGCCCCAAATTGGGAACCCTAGTTCTCGGAGGTCAAAGCGATTGCGAGGAATCCCTTGTAATTATGAGAATCCTAGTACTGAAGAGGTTGCTAAAGTCAAGAAGTGCAAAGTGACACCGGGCATATTTGAAAAGGCAGTGCCCGTTGCAAGTGACTCCGACGATAAGGATTTTGTAGTTGTAAATGAGCTTGTTCCGGCCAGTCAAACCCCTGCTCCTCAAATTGACTCATCCACCTCCATTCCTGCTCCGGTTGATGTGGGTGATGAAGATTACCCGATTCCCTCTCCGAGGGTTGTCTTCCCTCCTGACTCCCCATCTCTTGCCAAGAGTTCTTCTGATGATTTTTTTGCTTCTCCTTCATTCAATAACGCTGACTTATGTTTTTCAGACAACAGCGAACCTTAGCAGATTTCTTGGTTCACATGAAAAATGCTCCTCCTCAATCTTCATCACAAGCCCCTGCATTTTCACCTCCTTCTCCTACAAAAACCCCTAGTTCATGAGAGTTTGATGATAGCTCTGACAAAGATTTTGTCCGTAAAGAAGACACTCCTGAAGAGAGTTTAGAAAGTGCAGAACCACCCATCCGTTTTACCAGACGAAGGGCTGCAATGAGCAATGTAGCTACAATGTAGCTACATCAGAAGCTACATTGCCCCCTGCTTCTTCTACTGCTGCTTTGGGTAAACCCTTTTCTGCGCAGTTTCTTTCTAAAGCTGCTTCCCTCTGATATAATATTTCCAGAAAGATAGTTGGTGAAAGACTGATCCCCACTGATGAATTACTTGAGTGAAATTTGGTCCAGTTCTTTACTGATAGGGGTCTCTTAGGCACCTTATCCTCTACTTCTCCTTACTTTAGGGACCTTATTTTTGAATTTTTTGCTAATATGGAAAAGAAGATCTCTTTTGCTTCTGACCCTAGGTTTGAGAAAGTATTTGTTAGAGGTAAATGGTATAACTTTTCTTCCTCTCTCATCAATCAGTTGTATGGCACTCCAGTCATTGGGTCTGTTACCATGTCGTCTGACTTGAACATTTGTGCAAAAGAACTTACTGGTGGAATAATGAGTAAATGGCCAGGGAAGGGGTCTAATATTAGTACTTCCAAACTGTCATCCTTATATGCTGTTATGCACAAGATTTGCTGTGCAAATTGGGCCCTTACAACCAATTCCAATTTTCTAACAGAGGAACATGCTAGGATTTTGTATCAAATTGGGTTTGGAAGACCTTTTGATTTTGGAGACTTTGTGTTCAGAAAGGTTATTTCTCTGGCAGAATCAGAGGGAGATAAAAGGGCACTTATATTCCATTCTCTCATCTTTAAAGTGCTGGTCTCCCAAGGTTTTTCACCTGCTGCTGGTACTAGACTTTCTCCTACCCTTGATCCACTTCATGTTTCTGTTAAGCTGTTGAAGGGTGACAGGGTGCTCAATCTGCCCTTGCTATACCCTTATCCTCCTATCTCATCTAATTCTCATGCCTCTGTTCTTGGTCCTTCCACATCTTAGCCAGCTGTTCTTGTCATACCCAATGTAGAAACCAATGCAGCTGCATCTGCTGCTCCATCTCTGCATGTTTCAGCTGGTCCATGTGCTCTTATTTCTGTCGCTTTCATCTCTGCACAGCTTGATATGGTCAACTCCCAGATTGCCCTTTTTTCTTCTCAGCTAGCACTTCTACATCACACAGTTGCTTAGTACACATCTTGGCTTGCTCTGCATTTTGGACAAATATGGGGTGAGACTCCAAGTGTTGTTGTTCAAGAACCACCGGTATGCAGTGCGACATCGCTTGCACTTACTGTCTCTACCAAGTTGTTTTTGCCTTTGTTCAAGTAGACTCTTATGACTGATCTTCTAGTTCTCTTGATTGTAATATGAATTTTGTAATAAGCTCAAAGTTGTCTATTTCTGCTCATCTGTTTTGGATATTACATGTTTAGTAGTCTGCTCTATTTCTCATTGTTAATATCTTTCTTCTAGTTGATAAATTCAGGGGGTGTTTCTACTAACATTTGCAGATTCTTGAAGGATCTTGTTTATATCATATATGTGGTAACCCTTGTCATAATATTTGACTAGAAAGGCTCAATAAAAGGGGTGATTGTAAGGGTAAAATAGGTATCACCTATTTTAGTTTTTGTTTCCCCTTTCTTGGTAAGTTATGTTTGGACAAATTTGGTAAATTTGGAAACAAAATCTTTAATTAGATTTTGGTTTTCTTGGTCCTAAAGTTTAGGAACTATTTTGGAAACTAAATCTAGTCAAAGATCCTATGCTAATCGTGGTTCTTGAGTTATTGTCCTTAAGGGAATGAAATCCAAGAATTATGGTAAGTGTAATTCTTTCCAAAGACTAATCCTTGTTCTTCTTGGAGTTGGATTCTTTATTGTAGGGTTCCTCCTTCCTATAAATAAGAGACATGGCCACGGCTGGAAGAGAGACGGATAGACAGATACATAGAGAGAGAGATGAAAATCAGAAGTTCCAGAAGCAGTTTTTGTCCCAGATGTTGGACAGATTGCCATTGTAGCTTCCAATGTTACAGCATTAGGAACTACATTGGGAGTTGTTGCTGTTTTGTCTTCCTGCTGGATTTTAGGAAGTTGTTTGTTTCTTCCCACATTTTCTTTATCTATTTTTCTGTGGGATTTTTGCTCTCCAAGACTGTCTTGTGAGAGTGTTTTGTTTAGTGATTTCACATAGCTTTTGTAAAACAATTCATCTTTTTAAGTGAAAGCTTTTTGACAATGAGGCTAGATCTACAAGCATATGCTTGTAGAATGTTTGGGTATTACGTGTGTTTTGTTTCCTGTTTTATCTATAAGTCTTCCGATGTTCAGTTTTATTTTGACCATTGTGACTTCCATTATAGCTACATCGGGAGCTACATTGGAAACTGCATTGGCAACTCTTGAGAATCCTAGCTATTTTGTTCTTTCAATATTATTGCGCGTGCAATGTACCTAAGAGAACATTGTTGTTTTCTACAAAAAAATAAAAAAATAAATCTACAAGTAATCCCCAAAAAGCAAAATAAAATAAAATATACTCATAAGGATAAAATATGATCATCCTATTTTATTTATTGTTATATCTTTTCTTAGTCCAATAGCTATGGTAAGTAGTTACTATATTTAATATATTTTTTGGTCTTAAAACAATGGTAAGAAATTGTCATAATTAATCACTTACAAAAGGTCTCAAGAGTTCATAATTAAATTAACAAAATCTTTGGTAAGATTATTTGACTCAAATCTGGAAATCAATTTTGGAAACCAATTAATTTATTTCCTAATCCTTTGTTTCCTTGGAGTTTTGGGTTTTCTTATTTGTATAGGACTCTAACTCACACACACACACACACACACACACACACACATATATATATATATATATATATATATATATGAAGATCTCATGCTGACATGAAACAAGCAGAGACCGAGATTTCATGGAAAGAGAAACTGAGAGCTTCACTACCGGAAATCTGGATCCAGCTTTGGATGTAGTTACATCAGCATTGACTAATTTGCTGTTTTGTTTTCCTAGCTCTTAGGAAACTTATTTTTTAATCTTACGTTTTCTATACTTTGTTTTTGTGAGTTTTTTCTACAGACTTGATGTATTGTTAGAGGTTTGGTTTTTTATTGATTTCACGTTTTGTTTTTGTAAAACTTATAATCTTTTTAGTGAAATCTTTTTGGCCATAGGGCTAGATTTACAAGTATAGCTTTTAGATTGTTTGATAAACTTTTGTATTTATTGCTGCTTTATTAGATTAAAGACTTCCGATGTTTACTTGTTTTATTATCTGGTCAATGCACTTTTTGATGCAACTGCATCACAAGCTACATTGACTGTTTCTTTGGAATCCTAGCTACGATTGCTCTCTTAATTGGTATCAGAGTCTCCTCTTGACATTATTAAGAGAAGATTCTGGTTGTAGCCATGATGGATTCTCGATATGATTCTTTTGTTGAAGTGTCTTCTGAATTGATTGAATTATACAAGGAAATTGAGGAATCTGATAAAGACTATTGTTTTTTTAACAACAAAGTTAAAAATATTTTGAAAGAAAAAAAGATCTCTTTTTTCAAACATCAAAACTGCTTTCAAACCCGAGTCTATTAAGTTTGTTCTCAAAGAAGACTCCTTTCAAACCCCTGAAAAACCTTTTACCAACTCTTTTTCTTAACATCCCTACATCTAGTGATAAAAAAATTGATTTTATTCAATGTAGGGCTTGTCAAGAGTTTGGTCATTATTCTAATCAATGTGCTAATTCTTTGCGTAAGAATGGTTTGAATTTTTCTGCTACTTTGAGTGATTGTGATGATGAAGAATCAGATAATCTTATCACTCTCATAGCAGTACAATGTTTATAGATTAATCCTCCATGTGTTTCACGTGGTGTAGCTCGCAATGCAGTTGTATCGGACAAAAGTTGGGATGATTATCTCTGCTTTAATTCTTCCATAACTGAAGATGTTCTAGAGTTTGAATGCAATGACGAATCAGATTTGTTAGAAGCTTACAAAGAACTATACAATGATTGGGAGAAAAGAGCATCCCAAGTCAAAGTTCTTGGAAAATCAAATGAAACACTCAATAAGGAGAATGAAAATAAAAAAGAGAGCATTGCAAGGTTAAAATGTTTGCTTATAAAGAAAGATGTAGAGTTAGAATCTTTGAAAGGAGAGCTTGACAAAGCCAATGAAACTGAAGCTAAATGGAATTTTGGAAAACTCAAACTTGATAAGATGTTACACAAGACTACCTAAACCGCAACCAGATGCAACACCGAATGCATCAACATTAGAAGCTGCATCAGCCACAGATGTTCAGAAAAGCTTGGGTTCCTAAAGGACAGCCAGACTTTGTTCTAGACTCACATAATTCAGAAGCTAAAAGTTAAGAGAACTCTGGAAATTTGGATGCAACTTCTGATTCAGCTGCATTAGAAGATGCATTGGTCAGACCTTCTGGAAAAAGCTTAAACTGAACCTCAACATGCCAAAACTGATCCTACTATGACTAATTGACACCAGGATGTACCCAGTTATATACAGAAAGACCATCCAATCTCTCAAGTGATTGGTGATGTACATGGTGGCAAGTCCACAAGGAGAAAAGGTAAGGTTGATTATCGCAAATTAGCATGCTTATCATGATATTTTTTAGAGAAGTCTTGTTACTTATAGATTAGTTAGTTTATTAATTAGTTTAATTTAGTTTTTTTTATCTCAGAGTTTTTTTCTAGAGTCCATACGTCTTTTGCTTGCATTGCTTGCTTTCTAGATATTACTCCACAACTTTTATGGATGAACGAAATGATCAAAAATTATGACCTACACAATGATGTGTTAACCATGTATTGTGATAACACCAATGCAATCAACATAGTAAAAAATTCAGTTTAACATTCTTGAACAAAACATATTGATATAAGACACCACTTTATTAGAGACTTGGTTGAAAAATGTGTTGTTTGCATAGAACATGTTAGGATAGAAAATCAATTGATTGATATATTTTCTAAGAGTCTAAATTTTGAGAGATTTATTAATCTTAGGATATCTCTTGGTATGTGAGTGACTTTACACTTTATTAAAAAAAATAGGCATCCTTGCATTTTGTATTTAGGGGGCATTATAGATCAATTGCTTCACATGTTTGTGTCTTGTGTTGTTGTTTGAGAATTGCATTCAATAACGGTTGTGACTATGTTTTATAGCTCTCATTTTCTCTCCCAGTTCTTGAGCAAGATAGAAGTCTACAAAGGAAAGAGCTACTTAAAGTACAAGGGTTGTAGTATCTTATATTGGTACTATGGAACTTTAGTTCTCATTGAGAAAAGAAAAGATGCAAAAATTTCACAAAATTTTGTTATTGCTGAATGCACTTCCCAATGCAACTTCACCAGGAACTGTATCATTTGATCTGGTCTTTATCACTTGAATGTGATTGCATTATTATTTTGCCTAGCTTTTAGTAATCATGTTTTTAGGCATAAAATTTTAGGACATGCATTGTTTGCAAATATATTAGCTTCGTGAAATTTTTTTCTAAAATAAACTGTACAAATCAATTTCCAAAAAATCTTCATGTTGAAAAATATTTAGTGGTTGTCTAATTTTTGTGTGAGAACTAAAAGGTGTTGAATCTGGATATGGGGTGCTCAGTTATTTTTAGGGGTGTGATCAAGTCATGGTGAACACTTAATTATATTTTCCCAAAATCTTGGTTTTCTTGAAAATGCTAAAAGATTTTTGAAAAAGAGTCAAATGAGTTTTCTGACAAGTCGTGTCAACATATTATGCTTGTCGTGTGTCTTAACCTGATTTCTGAAGTTCTAAACTTCATCTCCATCCTCTCGTCAAATAGAGGAAGAAATGTCAAGTGTTCTTATTCCTACTGGTGATAGTGTTCATGTTCCCACTGCAGATGGTGAAGATGTTGTCTCTTCTTATGATGATGAATCTGATTTTCTGTAGATTCATAATGTGTAGTTTTATCATGCTTATTCCCTATAATTATGTATGGTTAGTTTAAGTTATGGTTGCTTGTTGGGAATGTATATGGTTTATATCTGATTTGTGCTTGGTGATTATTTCTGATTTTATATACTTGTACAAATTCAGGGGAAGAAAAACTAGTCAATGTAGGTTAGATGTTTGATTGGTGTTAAAAAAACTTGTCATTTGATTTGACTATAAAGGTTCAATAAAGGAGGAGATTGTAAGGTAAAATAGGATCAACCTATTTTATTTATTATTGTGTCATTTCTTGGTCCAAAAACTATGGTAAGTAGTTACTATATTTAATGCATTTCTTGGTCCTAAAGCAATGGTAAGAAATTGTCATAATTAATCACTTCCAAAAGCTCTAAGAGTCCATGATTAAATTAAAAAAATCTTTGGTGAGATTCTTTGACACAAATTAGGAAATCAATTTTGTAAATTAATTAATTTATTTCATAATCCTTTGTTTCCTTGGAGTTTTAAGTTTTCTTATTTTTATAAGACTCTAACTCTCTCCCTCTCTCTCTCTCTCTCACACACACACACACACACACACACACATATATATATATATATATATATAGAAAAAGAAACTAAGAGCTTCGTTACTGGAAATCTGGATGCAGCTTTGGACGCAGTTATATTACAAGCTGCATTGAGTCATTGACTGATTTGCTGTTTTGTTTTCCTAATTCTTAGGAAACTTATTTATTAATCTCACGTTTTCTATACTTTGTTTTTGTGGGTTTTCCTCTACAGACTTGATATCTTCTTAGAGGTTTGGTATTTTGTTGATTTCACGTTTTGTTTTTGTAAAACTCATAATCTTTTTAGTAATTTTTTTTTGGCCATATGGCTGATAGCTTGTAGATTGCTTGATAAACTTTTATGTTTATTACTGTTTTATTAGATTAAAAACTTCAACTATTTACTTGTTTTATTATTTAGTCAATACACATTTGGATGCACTTGTCTTATAAGAGATACTTTGAAAATTTCTTTAAAATCCTAACTATTATTAGTAGAGATGTTAAATTGGGTTGGTCCTAATCCTATAGGGTCAGTCCTATAGGGTTGTGACCCTATAGGGCCGCGGGTTAAACGAGTCATTTAAACGGGCCACTCAAATCACAACCCTAACCCTAACCCCGTAGGGTACGATTTAACAGGGTCAACCCTATTAACACATGATGCCTTATTTAAATCAAAAAAATCGAAATTAGGTAACAAACATATTCATAGACAAGTGACAACGATTAACAATACAAATTAAAAATATTAAATCGAGTTTTTTTTTGAGAAAATATCTTCTTCAACATCATTATCCTCTTCATCTACAATAATAAAATAACATAAAATAAATGTTGGTAAAAAGTTAATACAATCAAATATTTTAATCAAATGGTAAAATATAATACTAAGGTCAACCCGTTTAGCACAGAATTTAAACGGGTTACATTTTCCCGACCCTAACCCTTTCCTATTCCCGATTAGCAGGGTCAACCATGCGGTTCTCGACCTTTTTAACATATCTAATTATGTATCTAAAAATCTCATTTTGACCAATTTTTGAAACTTATATGTCTTATAATTTTACTTACGAACATATTTGGGTTTGACTTTTATCAAATACATATACATCATCACAAAGCAAACAGAAGATAAACATTGGTTTACCAAATGAGATGATAATATATATAACGCATTTGAATTTTAAAAAAAACAAGTTAGGATGGTTGAATAGTGTAAGGTGTTATTCATAAGTTCCTATTTTCTTAAGAGGTTGTGTGTTCAAATCTTAAATTTAGCATTTTGAACAATTATTTTAGCCAAAAGCTTCCAGCCCACGGGCCAACCCAACCCAATTTGCCCGTGGCCCTTTAGGGTCAGCCCCTTTATTAAACGGGTTGGATTTTCCCAATCCTAACCCTTTCATGTTTCCGATTAATAGGATCGAACATACGATTTTCGGCCTTTTTAACGTCTCTAATTATTACCCATTCAATACTGCATATATTATTGTTTTCTAGTAGAGGCGTTGGAGAGAGTACATGATCATGACAATGGGCAGGACACAGACACAGATATATATATATATATATATGCGTTTAATGATTACTGCCCAAAACAAAACAGCTCTGGGATTTGGACCCACTACTGGCGCATGCTTTAAGCCATGTACTTTGGCCAATATATATCAACTACGGTTGAATGTGGGCCTGCTGGTTTTGATCAAGTTGTCTTAAGAATGTTCGGAACATCTTGGAGACTGTTAAATCCTATCTTACGTAATTTGGATTTATATGACCATAGTTTTGAGATAAGGTAGTAATATCTCCTTTGTCTTCATTACCGAATTAGCAAAATGATTTCCATTATTTTAGATTTTCTTTTGTAACAATTATGGAGAAAAAGTTAACGAGACTAAAGATAGAAACTATGGATTCACAAGTCACTAAATTGTATAGGGGAAATGAGCGCCTTGAAGGAGAAGTTATTAATTATTATTCTATGGGATTGCCAATTTGCCACGCCATATTACTAGAGTGACATGGTGTGACACACGTTCGACCGTTGGTGATAGCGTGGGGTGGCCTATGACCTTTCCTAGATCAAGGGTGGGGGGAGGGGTACGTCTCGCTAGATAGCATGATAACATGGTGGAATGTGCATAAGGGTACAATTTAGCTTTTGACGTTTTTAAATTGTAAGTCATGGTAATATATATCTTTATAACATCTGCTCATTTATATAAATATAAAATAATTAAATATGCATATTGGAAAACATGACGAATTAATCATCAATGCTACAGATGCATTAGTATTGATTAATAATGCAAATAAGACTAGTGAATACTTTAAAAAAATCGTAAATAAGTATAATGAAGATCCAGTTTGTATCTCTTTAATATTAGCTGCTATTTTCCATGGTGCACCATGTACTATGTGGTCCTCCAAGAGTATGTAACATATATATTCTAAATCAAGAATTGAAGAACATGAGGAATGAATGGGAGATCCCAAGGAGGAGATGAAAGACAAAATGATCGAAAAGCGTATTGTGTGTTTTGGAAGCATTTTCTTTTTGTCATACTAGCTAAAGCTAGCCAGCACCCACTAAAGCATATTTGGTCAGATATAAATAGAATGAAAACTTAAATAATCATCATCATTCATCAAAACACAGAGTAATCGATCACTGACACATGAACATGAACATGAACAGAGCGAGGGGTTGGGTATTAAGCGCAGGCTGCAGTCAGTCAGACTCGATTAGGCAGGCAGGTAGTTAGTATGCGTGCGCACGGTTCCTTCTCTTTTACGCATGATCCTATATACTATTATTTAACACCCCCATCCCCATGCCTGCTGATCCCACCACCCTCAATTAGCAGTTTAGTGTTAAGTAGTGTGTGTGTGTGTGTTTTGGTGGGGAAAATTACATGATGATAAGTTGACGGTCCCAATGCTTTTGTGATCCATTTGATAAAATGTCTTCTTACTACATAGATTGATTGTGAGAATTTCCAAGCACGATGTATAGGGAATGTGAAGCTTATATTGCATGCTCCCTCATTCAAGTTAATCCCACCTAGACTAGAGCTCTCTCTCTCTGTGCATCGTGACTCAAATAATTCCTTCCTCGTAGTCTGAACTCTGAACATGTTCAATCCTTTTTCTATTTTTATTTTATGTGGGTTGGTTTTTGTCGATGAAAAAGAGTGTTCAAACTTAGGCTTCGTTGGTTTCCCTGAACATTTTTCAAAAAATGTTTTCTTAATTTTTCGATATTTGTCAATCTTAGTAGAATGTAGTTAATGGGAAATGAAACATTCTTTTTTGAAAAATGGCTTACGGATTCATTTTCCTAAACTCATTTTCCGTAAATCATTTTCTAAATGTTTGAGCATCCCTCCGCCTTTCCACAATTACACATATTTACATACACGCATAATATTTCATTAACAAATAAATTGTTTAAAAATTATAAATGAAGTTTGTGTATACTATTTATAAATTATAATTTTAATAAATACTCACTACGTCCTAAAATTAGTGTCTACTATATTATTTTGGGGCGTTCCAAACATTGTCCAGTTTCTTAGAACGTTTTTTTCATATCAATTTTTTTACTTATATTTGTGAGATTGAAAAAAGATGGACCTTATGAATTTGACACCACTAATGATAAATTGAGGGTTACTAAAGGAAAATTACTTAAAGTTCAACACTATCTTATATTCAATATGGACATTAATATTATAATATATTTTTTGTATTTATCCATATATTGTTTTCGGTAACATTTTTCGTGCGTTTGCCAAACACTCGAAAATGTTTCCGACATTTTCAAAATAATTTATCAAAAACCTTGAAATAAAATCTTTTCATTTTTTGGAAATCATTTTCTGAAAATCATTTTCCATGAAACAAACCGAGTCTTAATTCACCTCTAGAATACTATGCTCTCAAACAAACAATATAATTATTGGTAATAAATTAAATTACTACAACATTAATTTATATGATTGGTAAACACTAAGAGTATATCTAATGGTAATGGTTATCAAGTTTTTTAGGAGTATGATCCGGTTCATAAAAAAATTTACCATCGTGGAAAGTTCATAAAGAAGAAGTGGTTCATAAAGAAGGAAAGGAGTGGTTTATAAAGAGAAAAAAAATATTGAAGGGGGCTCAACATTAAATATCTTCATAAGAAAGGAGTGGTCAAGTTCTGGTTCATGAGTTTAACCATATTGTAAAAAAAAAGTTTGTGAATAGATGATTTTGTTACTTTTATGATCTGACAGTTAAAAAACTGTACAAATGGTTTAACCATTAAAGATGCCTTTAGAGCGTCAGTTATTTAGGAGAGGTGACTAACATTTTAAACATGAATAGACTAGATAAGTGAAAGCAATCGAACAATGTTGGATCCTAAATCAAGTTCAATAAGATAAATGATTTATTTATGTATTAGTTTTTAACATAGCTCAAATCCAATTAGATAAATAATTTATTTATGTATTATAAATAAGTGTGTCATTGAGTTTTTCTAATAAGAGAGAAATAATTTTTTGCCCTTAAAAATAATAGTGTGCTCCATATTTTTTTCCCTACATTTGGTATCAGAGCTAGTTCATGGTCAAGATGGCTTGTAGCAAGGTCTATATGGGTCCTAAATTTGATGGAGAAATTAATTTTCCTGATTGGAGATGTCAGATATACAATTTTTTGGTGGTCTGTGATTTCGAAAAATACGTTGATGAGAGACTTGCTGAGAACGCGACTAAGGGGAGAAAATCAAGTCTGCTGAAGCACTTGATTATATTTTTAATGGAGTTAAAGATGGTGTTCGAAAGAAGATTATTAGTTCTAAATCAGCACATGAAGCGTTCGATATTTTGACAAAGACATACGAAGGTGATGATAAAGTTAAGAAAAATTATTTACAAGTTTTGACGAAGAAATTTGAAAATATAGATATGGAGAAATCAGAGAAAGTTCTAGAGTATATCTCTCGTGTGAGCGATCTGACTTCAGATATGAAGGCAAATGGAGATGATGTTGGTCCACAATGATGCTCAAATAGGCTAGAGGGGGTGAATAACCTATGATGCCATTTAAAAATTCTTTCTTTAAGAAGCAATTAAAGCGTAGGTTTTAGGCATAGGCAGTTAACATGTAGAGCATGTCTGCTGTTGGTACTGAACAACAGACTTTCTCTCAACAGAGTTGTCAACCCTGCTGGTGAACTGCCTGAAAATCAAAAGCATGTTTTAGAAGAGTTTAAGCAGCAGAAATAGAAAAGTTTTGATTTAGAGAAGTCTTAAGTAGCTGTACACGAATATATGATCAGAACAACAACACACTTAATACTTCTTCAAATGTAGTGTTTAGGAAATCATTAGAGATTAGCTTTTCAAATGATAAATCAATTTATAAAGCAAACTTCATAGATATGTAAAGACTGAGAGATAAAATATTTGAAGGAACATCTGGATTTATTCAATGATAAATTACAGATTACATCAGCCTAAGCATCTTATGAAAAGTTTATGTCATCATCCATTCAAGCATCAATCATTAATTAATTATCCATAAATGAATCATTTAAGCAGAAAGGGCAATAGGAGACGAGAACGAGAACGAGAAACTAATATGAGAATAGAATTTTTCAAGGTCGTTCAGATAAAAATTATCTAAACGATTGAGTGCAAAGCACTCGACCTTCCATGATGAGTGATTATTACACAATCAACAGGATTTGTATAAGAATACAAATCTAAAAAAATATGAATGCAATATTTACAAATAGCTCTTCATCTTCCTTGGGTACCATCTAAAATCTATCTGTAGATCGATCCAAGAGCTTGACCTCTAGCTTTAGGAATGGAATCCTGAAGCTTAGCTAAAGGCTGAGTTCTTCGAAGAAGGGTGAAGAACTCAAATCAAGAACTGAGTTCTTGATCAAGATGTTGATCTTTGTCTATAGAAATTTCTTATCTCTCTTTGTCTCTTCTTCTTCGAGCTTTTCTTCCTAGCAATCCACCGAAAGTGTTTCGCTAAGGTTTGAGTAAGCTCACTGCAAACTTCTGTGAAGATATAAGATTCGTTGGTGAAGACGATCTCTTGTAGATCTTGCAGCTTCTTTGAAGTTCTTGTTGCATGTGTGTCTTGATTCTTCACGCACTCTTGTTTCTTTTTTGCACACACTATATCTCGAAGAGGAAGGGTAGATTCTTATATAGACCGGAGAGTTTTGATAGTTGAGATCTGTTTGATAGATTTTGTATCCGTTGAATGATTTGTCTTTGAGGACTGACGGATAAAGATGTTGTTCAATAGATCTTTAACTATTGGATAAAAGACTTTACTCTTTAGATATTTGAACTATTACCATGTCAGACTGTGTGATAAGTCACTGAAGGATAAGTCTAATTCATTGATGCACTGTCAGGTGATCTGTCCGATAAAGTAGATTCTTCTGATTATTTCAGACCACGTAACTTGGAAGGCGAGAAAGTCTTACAGTGTCAGGCTTCATAAAGATTTGAATAATATTGAAGCTCAACGTATTTGTCTTGTTTCGATCTGCTACAATCTTGTCTCCTTATAGCACGTGCAGAACCAAGTCTGCTGGTGAGAAGTTCAATTATGATGTATGAGTCTTTTGTAGAAAACGACTGATGGTTATGCTGTTGAACTTTCAAACCATAGCAAGTCTGCTGGTGGCAAGTCTTCGAGGTATTCTACGATGCACATGATAGATCTACTGGTGATGGATCCTTTGAGAAACTTTGTCAATGTAGCACGTCTGCTGGTGACGAGTCTTCAAAGTGTTCTTTAGTGCATATGACAAGTCTGCTGGTGACGAGTCTGCTGAAGACTTTTGATGCTGTAGCAAGTCTGCTGGTGCTAGTGCATATGAAGTGCTGTTCTGTTTGCTCATCATGTAGAAAGGTAGGACTTGATCAGGTTACACCTAATCTAAGACCTATGTGATGACACACTAGTTTCCACACTAATCAGTACGCAGACATTTTAGCCACTAGTGATGACTCACTGTAATGTGGACAAACAAATCATCTTATATAGAATATGCAAGATGATACGTTAATTATCAAGAGGCATATTCCAACAATCTCCTTCTATTTGTTTGGAACCATTACAAGATGACGTATACAAAGAACTGAAGCATTTATCCAGACATAGTACTAACATGCCCACAATGAATAATCATTTTATCTCAAGACATGTTCTATGTTGATAATTACAGGAGCGATGGCTTTTGTATAGTCTATTATTGCTATTACAGACTCGATAAATCAAAGTACTGAACAGGTAAAGCAATAGTAAAACCAATTTAGATCACTTAGAGTATTTGAAAGATGTTTGAGCAGGATCTAAAAGGTTTTAGGATTCTTACTTGCACATAGATTTTTATATGTTGAAAGAGTGTTTTAGCAAGCAAGAGTAGCAAATCCTTAAGTAAAGCATATTTTTGTTTGAAAGATTTTTCAATAAGGATTGCTTGTGATACTGTTTGAAAAAGTTTTATGGTTCTGTTGAAGGAAAGACTCAACAGATAATCTTTGTTTCGAGCAACTTTTTCAACGGAAGTGCCATAAAGGCAGAGCATAATTCACAAAGAATTAGCTTAAGGTGAGTTTTTCACATCATGTGTGTCTGTGTCACTTTTCCTCCTTAGGTGTTTTTCTGTCATAACATTTCTTCTCCTTAAATTCTTATGGGATAATACTTCTCCTCCTTAATGGTTGCAAGCAAAAAAAATAGGAGACAAGAGGAAGAATAGGAGAGAAAAATAGTAGACATGGAAGATGTTAAAAACAAAGAGAAATACCAATTTTAGAAGATACCAAAATGCAACCTAGTTGGAATCCCCTAAGCTACCAGTGCTAGAATCTAAGGTATATTCTCCATTAAGATCAGAGAAACTGCGATTGCTGAATAACTGTCGAGTTATCAGCAGGTTTCCAGTGACATGAAAGCGTTCATCTTCATGGACTGATGAGCGAATGCCTTGAAGAGAGCAAAGAAAGTGACTGATAATTCTGGCATACTTTTTCTAATGCAGAGACCATTCGTCTGTCGTTCGCAGGATAGATTGGCGTATGAGAGAGAAGACGACTTCCGACCAGTTGATGGTGCGAGAATCTAGAACAGCAATGATGAAGTTCCAAAGTCTTCCGGTGTCACTACTTGAGCCTGCTTCATGAAAGAGAAGACACCGACTTAGGATTTCACCAACACAGTACATGTCTAAGGGATAGTTGTCAATGTCCCATGTACCGTAATCATCTCGAGAAGTGTAGCCAGTTCGTAGAAGCCATGATTAATTAAGAACGGAATCATCGAGAGCGCTAGGTCCAATAGAGGGAAGATAGAAGATGCAAGACAAGCTCTTGGCACTGAGGACGACATCTGTTCCTCGAATGCGGCCAGAGAAATGAGTACCATCTCTTGCCAATATCATCCTAGAGTAGAATTCATCAACTAACTTAAGGTTGTAGAATTCTTCACGAAATGAAAAGAGTGACACTAGTCCAGAGCTGTGGAGAAGATCGATAATCTTTCCTCCAACAGTGTTGTCGATGAGGAATTGTTCTCCTTGAATCGTATGACCTAGGATATACGAGTGAGAACCTATTTTGGTCACGAATGATGATTCTGGTGGAACAAATCGACTTGTAACACTTGAAGAAGATGAAGTGGCCATGAGAAGTTTTCTGATTGTAGAAGAAATATACTGGTAGTGAAGAAAATACCAATTGACGATATCAGATCAATCAATTGTTGGGAAGTCTCAGTCAGGAAGAATTAAGGATTAGTATTTTACGAAGGATTTATAAAGGAATAACACACTTATCAAGAATCGTTGATTGGTTATCCATTGAAGAGCTGTAATGACAAGAATACAATGCGACGAGGCAATCAAGTCACTAGCTATGGAATTTGAATGGACATATATCTTGAAAAGGTGGCGATTCATGATTTCGACATTAAGTCATTCTTGGGAATGTTTTCGATACATATTGTGAATTAAATTAAGGTTTCTCAGAATCCAAATTTTAGATACCAATGATGGTAGAGAGTACTGGATGAAGAGAAGAAAGTCTGTGTTGATATTAATGACTTTTTGAAAAATAATACGAGTTTAAAATACAAACCTTTGAAGAATTGTGATATGCTTTTGAGATTCTAAAATTTTCAGAAGATGATTTACGAGGCATTCTGAATCATCTACACAATCCTCATCAATCTCTCAAATCTTTAGAAAATTTTAGAATTGAAATCAATTTTTGAAGAAGTATTTCAAAAAATATAGAATATGTTTTTCAAAACAATAAGGAATTTTGTGTTCTTTGTTTCTAAAAGATGATTGTATGGGGCTTTCTGAATTATCTACTCAATCCTCAGCAATCTCCCAAATTTCTTTTTAAAAACTTAGAACAGTAAAAGACATTTTTGGAAGTGATACCAATTATGAAAACATTTTTGGAATTGAAATCGAATGTTTGAAATACTACTTGTTGTAAAACATTTTGAAAGTCAATCAGTAATTCCAAAGGTTATTTTAAGTCATAGATATCTTCATAAGGGGAAGAACAACAAAGATTGATAGCTGCTGTTATTAGATTGTGAACGACAGAGATGAAAGTCTATTGTTCCAAGATTGACCAACAGAGATTGGAGTTTGCTGTTCAAGTTTGATTAGCAGAGATTGGAGTCTGCTATTTGAACTGATAACCTTAGGGATGTATGCAACAGTAATGAAAGTCTGCTGATACCAATTGATAACGATAGATAGAAAGGGAAAGTGAATGATTTAGAACTTTTATGCCGATATCAATTCTTGGATATGCGTGATTATCAGTCACATAGAAAAGAGTAGCAAAGAAATTGCTATTAATAAGTACTGTGTTCAAGAAGGATGGAAGTCTACCGATACTGATGTTAAAGAGATGATTAGTAGACCATTAGAATGCTGATACCAAAGGTTATGATCAGAAATAAATATTGATCAACAATGATTGATCTATGCAGGTTTGATTTGAAGATGGTGTAGAGCCACATTTCAAAAAAGAAATGTTCTTCTTTTTCTTTTCCAAACAAAGAAGATAATGATGAAGAAGAGAGAAAAAA
>JABEVN020003423.1:0-18338 GCA_013146195.2 Codonopsis lanceolata | reverse complement strand
TTAAACAAATGTACTACAAGCATGAATGAACATTCTTAAACATGTTAAGGACTAGTAAACAAGGTCTAGGATTCAAGTCAACATCTAACGAGTCTCAAAGACACGAAACAAGGAAAAATGAAACATAAACCGAGAGACCCTAAGAGTCAAAAGGTCAAATGAAGCAACAATGCTTCCGAACTTTCAACCAAGCATACAATGGCCAAGATTGAAGTTATAAAGCATGTAAGAAAGGTACTAAGGCTCTATTAGGACTTAGTTAAGTGCTAAGGCATCGATTGAAGCAAGTACAACAAGACATGCAAAGTAAGGAAGGCATACAAGCGACTATGACCGTAGTTAACCTAATGCAAGCATGATTTTAACAATATGAACTAGTTAACATGTTAAGGCACATAATGAGCATGTTATAACGATGCTATACAAGTAATGGGTTTGGGTTCTCACATGAGCTATCAAGCTCCAAGCTAAGCACGACCAAAGAAATAGTAAATCTCTCGGCCCAAAAAAAATCTATCCACGTGATGAAACATTGCAAACGGGTAACAACTCTCGGCTAAACAAAGTCGGCGAAACAACAAGAACCCAACCTGATAACAAAAACCTCAACGACTATACATGCCGGAGACGACAACAACAACACCAACAACAACAACAACTAAACCAAAAGCCCCGTGGCTACTGCGTGCCCGGGAGACAACTGAATAAATACTATAAACTAAAGTACATAAGCTCGACGATACATGTCGGCTACAAAAATACAACCAATAAGAATTACCCAAGTGTTCTATCCGATCGTAAAGTTTATATAACTTTAAATTAAATCGATCTCACAAGAATAACAATTTACATAATATAAACTAGTACTCTTGCCCGTGCTGATGACACGATACCAGTTTGAGAATTTATCAATAAATGAAGTAGATAATGTGGAAATGAATTAATATTTACTTATAATTTGTATGGGTTTGATATATGTACACTACACAAGGAAAATGAGAGAAAACCCAAATACCTAACAAAATAAAACATTTTACTTTGATATTTATTTCGTAAGAAAACCAAGAAATAAATATTTTAATTGTAACTATTGTTAAAATATGAAAAGAAAATTTTATTGTTTTCTCAATAACAAAAACTCAGTCTTTTTCTTCTGGAGGTTTTTGCTTAATGACAATGGTTGGTTTGGAAACATGAGATACAATAACTTTGTCCATTATTTTCACCTACACATGAGACAAAGAAAATTCAAACACATTCAGTTAACCAAATTTTATGCTTCATCTACAAAACTCGAATCCTCCCACATATTATCATACAAAATCTAACAAGCGAACGGAGATGCATTTGATCAAAATTAATCAACCCTAAAAGCTAAAAAAAAAGCAATTAAATCAATGGAAACCAATACACATGTCCCAACAAACGAAACCACAACAATGAGAAGAGGTGCAGCATTCTATAAAAATAAACTCGTGCCCGTGCCGATGGCACGACACCAGTATGAGCGTGATCAATATGTGAACCGAGCATTATGAAAATAAATTAATATATCTTTTAGATTTTGTTGGGGTCGTATTAATGTAAATTATACAACAACATTCCGAAAACTAAAGAAATAACACATTTTATTGACTGTAAAAATTTATAACTCATCTTAAAAGAAAATTTATAACTAATCTTAAAAGAATATAATTAAGCATCCAAAAGCATTCTCTCTCTCTCTCTCTCTCTCTATCACACACACCAACTCAACACTTGTTAATTGAAATAAACTTAAAAATGAAAATTTCGGCAAACAAAAACCACAAAATAAATTGAATAAGACAGAGTGAACTAACAAAATACTATTTCAAAATCGAAATTATAAAGATTTCAGACCAATAAGGGAAACTAAGCACAAATTTTTTTAAAAAAGAAATTAAAATAAAAATATTCAAAATTACAAAAATTGATTACAAAACTTACAAACAAAATTTTTTCTGACAAAAATTAAACTGATTCAGTTAATTACGATAACAATCAAAAAGAAAAAAATTAAAATACATATATTTAAAATTACAAAATTAATTACAAAACTTACGAACAATTTTTTATATATATAAAAAATAAATCTAAGCCAGACATAAATTAAATTGGCATTCAATTGATTACGATAGCAATCAATTAAGAAACTACAACTAAATATTTGTAAAACCGTAAAGATCATTTTATTATTAATGAACTACTAAAAGTATTATTTTCTTTAAAAAATTGACTTTTAAACGGGGCCTCTTTACCCGAAACTGAGGGATTAATTAAAAAAATGAGCCTGACAAAAAAATGGGCCGGACAAAAATTAAATTGATTAAGTTAATTACTGGATAATTACGGTCATAATATATCAGTAAAACAATAATTGTAAAACAAAATCTCAATAAAACAATAATGATAAAACTATAAAACCATAAAACAATAATTGTAAAACTGTAAAATAATAATTGTACAACCGTAGTATCTCAGTAAAAGAGTAACTAATTTTCGCACGCTTGGATTTCCAAATAAATTGAAGCTGTAGGATATCAATAAAAGAGTGAATACATCCTGTAATTAATTTGGTTCGCAATAAATAAAAAGCATAAAACTGTATTTGTACTTGATTCACAATAAATAAAAAGCATAAAACTATATTTGCCTTGGTTTATGCCCAAATGTTCTAGCACAGTAGAATCCTCATTTGGCAAGCATATCATCTCCAAATATAAAATTATTTTTAACCAAACAACAAAGATTACATTACATTCAATCACAATTCTCACTTTTCTAAACCAACAACATTTCTTAACACAACTATCTTCCTAGGTTCATACTTTTAACTAGACAACATCAGTTCCAGAATATCATATAATTTATCTTTTCCAATAAACAACAATTAGGGAAGGAGAAATCGAAAGAGAGCAGCAGCAACATAACCACCATGTTCAGTTTTTAGGGTTTTATTTTAGGCCCCTGAATGTAGTAGCAACATAACAACAACAACAACAACCCAAATTACAGAATTAATTTATTTTGTCAACAGGTCTTTGATTTATTTTGGCTCAAATTACAGAAGAAGGGAAGGAAATGGAAAAAAAGTAAAGATTTTGGCAAAGAAAAGAACTGTGGGTCAGACTTGGGTTCACTCCTTCCACCCCAACCAGTCTTATATCTATCCTATCAAAGCTTCTAATCAGACTTGGGTTAACTCCCCCTTGTGGAATACTTTCTGTGTTGGTCCACAATAATGCTCAAATAGGCTAGAGGGGGGGGGGGGTGAATAGCCTATAATGCTAATTTAAAAACTTTTCTTTTGGATATACATAAAGCGTAGTTTAGTTGACAAATACAGATTATCAAGTTGGGTATGTCTACCGGTAGAGACTATCGGTTGACTTTCCCAAGGTAGAAGTAACAACTCTGCCGATAAACTATTTATTCAAATCAAAAGCCTTGTAAATATTTGTGCAGCAGAAGGTAAAGAGGCTATGATTTGGAGAAGTCATAAGTGGCTGTACACGAATATATGTTCAGAACAATAGCACACTTATTTCTTCTTTCAAATGCAGGTTAAGGAGATCAAGTAGAGAATGGTTTTCTAAAGATAAATCATTTAAAAAAACCTCATAGATATTTAAGGACTGAGAGATAAAGCATTAGTAAGAACATATTAATTTATTCAAAGATAAATTATATATTACATCAGTCTAAATAATCTATGTACAGTTTCTGGTTTTCACTTCCTATGTCTCAATCCTTGCTTAATTATCCATTCAAGGATCTTTTTAAGCTTGCAAAGGACAATAGGAGATAAGAACTAGAAACAGTTATGAGAAGATGATTTTTAAGGTCGTTTAGATATAAAAATATATCTGAACGATTGAGTGCAAAACACTCATCCTCCCATGATGATTGATAATTGCACAATCAACAGCATTTGTATAGGAATACAAATCTGAAGATATGAATGCAATATCTACAGACAACTCTTCATTTTCTTCAGACATTGTCTAACATCAATCTTCAGATCTTGATCTCTGTTTATTGAAGTTTCTGATCACTCTCATTTCTTTTCCAAGCTTGTCTTCCTAACAATCCACTGAAAGTGTCTTGCCAGGAGCTTTGGATGAGTTCACTGCAATATGTTGTAGGAATCAGAGATACGTTGGTGAAGACGATCTCTTTAAAGATTTCTTTTCTATGAAGTTCTTGAGCAGATTGAGTTACTCGTTGCTCACCGTGTATCGATTGATGATCTTCGATGTAGCTCACACTGTTATTTTGTTGCCATGTTGTTGCACACTGTGTTTGAGCACGATAAAGGGTTTATATAGGCGAAAATCAATATGATCGTTGAGAGATGAGGACTCGAAGATTTCTATCCGTTGGAGATGTAGTGATTGAAGAATATCAGAATAGATCTTTGTCCATAAGATCTTTGACTTGTTTGGAACAAAGATTTAGTCCTGTAGATCTTGGAACTCGTTGTCTGTCAGACTAGGTTGAAAAAGAACGCTGAAGAGTAGGTCTGATGTCTGTTGCACTGTCAGGTGGTCTGTTCAATAAAGTACTTACTTTTGACTTTAACAGACTACTTGAGTGAGCAAAAGTCTTGTAGCTTTAAGTATGTCAGCCTTTATGAGGCACAGACATATTTATCTTGATTTGAGTGACTAGTTGACTTTTCCCTGTAGCACGTACAGATTTTAAAGTCTGCTGTTGGAGAGCTTCGAACCAGTGGAAACAGGTCTTCCGATGTAGGAGAGTTGATGTCTGCCGGTACGAGCTTTTGAACATGTGGCGTGTCTGCCGCTGAAGGCTTTTGACATTGCTGTAAGTCTTCCAGTGCTACGTGCAATCTGAAGCGCTGTCTGTTTTTGATCATCATATAGGAGGTAGGACTAGATCATGTCACACCTAATCTAAGACATATGTGAAATCATACAAGTTGCCACACTAACCGGTACGTAGACCTTTTAGTCACTTGTGATGATTCACTTGTAATGGGGGCAAGCAAATCAATATATATGGAATATGTAAGGTGATAATTAAATTATCAAGAAGCATATTCCAATAATCAACAATATCCTCCTATTTGCTTGGAACCATTACAAAATGACATATACAAAGCACTAAAGCATTTATCAGACATAGTAATAGCATGTCCACAATGAATGATCATTTTATCTCAAGACATGTCATATGTTTGATAATTACATGTAAGCGATGGCTTTGGTATAGTCTACTATTGCTATTACAGACTCGATAAAATCAAAGTACTGAACAAGTAATGCAATAGTGAAAACAATTTAGATCTTTTAAATTTTGAAAGAGTTTTGGACATGATCTAAAAAGTTTTTTTGGAAGTCTTACTTGCTCATAAATTTGTATAAAATGAATGGTTATTTTGGCAAGTAAGAGTAGCAAATCCTTTAAGCAAATGTATGTTTTTGAAAGAGTAAAATAAGGATTGCTTGTAATACCAATTTTTTGAAAATCAATTTTTGGAAAATCAATTTTTTTTTTAAAAAAGGCTTTTAATTTTGTTGAAATTAAAAGGATTTCTGTTGAACGTAAGACTCAACAGAGGGTTTTAGTTTTAAGCAAAGTTTTCAACAGAAGTGCCACAGAGGCTGAGCATGATTCACTAAGAATCAGCTAAGGGTGAAATGTCACATTTGTTTTGTGTGTTCATTTGGGATTTAGTTAAGTCAATTCTCCTCCTTAAGAAGGGTATCACTCTTTCTATGTTCTCCTCCTTAAGTTATATGTCTGATACCAAGTTGAAGTTGTATGTATATGTCATATAACTCTCCTCCTTAATGGTTGAAAGCTCTAAAGAATAAGAACTGAAGGACAGTTGCAAGCAAATAATAAAGAAGGAATCGGAAGAGATGTAGCAAGGTAGAGTAGATAGCTAAAGAAAAGACACTAACTAACGAAAGAAAGTACTAAAAGTTCTGAAAAGTATAGTCTAGTTTGAATCTCCAAAACTACTGGTGCTAGATTCTAGAGAGTAGTTTCTATCCTGATCTGAAAAACTTCTGCCGTCGAACAATTCCTTGGTGATCATCAATTCTCCCGTGATTGGAAGGCGTTCGTCCTCTTGAACCATGGAAAGAATGGTGTGGTAGGAGCATAGGAAATAACTTATTATCCTAGCGTACTTGAGAATACCAGACCCATTCACTCGTCTTTGTTGGAAAGATCGACAGATGGGAGAGAAGACTACTTCAGACCAGTTGATGACATGGGAGTCAAGAACTGCAATGGTAAGGTTTCGAAGTCTTCTGGTGTCGCTTCATGAGCCAGGTTCATGAAACAGAAGGCATTGGCTCAGAATCTCTCCAACACAGTACATGTCCAGGGGATAGCTGAAAATGTCCCATGTACCGAAGTCATTCCGAGATTGGTGGCCAGTACGATGCAACCATGATTCGTTGAGAACAGAATCATTGATATAGTCAGGACCAGCAGAAGGAAGGCTGAAGACTCTAGAAAGGCTGTCGGCATTGAGGACAATGTCAGTGCCTCGAATGCGACCGTGGAGGCCTGCACCATCTCTTGACAGGTGTATCCTTGAGTAGAATTCATCGACTAGAGGGAGGCAGTAGAATTCTTCACGAAAGCAGAGGATGGAGACGAGTCCAGAACTGTGGAAAAGATCTATAATCTTTGCTCCAACAGTGTTGTCAAGGAGAAATTGTTCTCCTTGAATCGTTCGACCAATAATGTAGGATTGACAGCCTACTATGGTGACGAAGGAAGATTCAGGGGGACCAATAGACCAATAGGGCGAGAGCAAGAAGAGGCGGCCATGATGAATTTCTCAGGAAATAATGTGCATTGATAATTAATCGTATGGATTGACTGGGAAACGATGGAGACCAAAAAAGAGTATATATATATTCAGTACTTTCTGAGATTGGGAACGAGGAACACACAGATCAAGAACCGTCGTTTAATAGTCCTCAATAAAGCTGTTATTGATTGAAACGAGAACCGGCGGAGCAATCATTTCGAAGCTTAATTGTGAGAGGACGTTTTTATGGGAGAGGTGGTGATTCATGATTGCGATAATTAAGTCTTCTAGGGAATATGTCTTTGGACAGATTGGAGACTTAAAATCGAGGAATTTCAATACCAATACAGGTTTAATTGACAGCTTAGGGTATTGAAAATAAGATGTGTTGATATCGATGAATAAAAATAATGTACTGAATTTTGTAAAAATAAATTTAGGAAATGTGATAGGTTTTAAGTATTCCAGATATTCTAATAGATAATTTACGGGGCATTCTGAATCATCTACACAATCCTCAGCAATCTCCCAAATCTATAGAATTTTGGAACATAAATTATTTCAAAAATATTTTGGAAGTATTTAATTTTTTTTTTACAAAACAGTTAAGGTTTTTATGTTCTTTGTTTACCAAAAGAAACTTATGGAGCTTTCTAAGTCATCCACACAGTCTTCAGCAATCTTCCAATTCTTTTAGTCATTCCAGAACAAAGTTGTTTTGAAATTCATTTTCAGAAGGATTTTTGAAATGTTATTTTGAAAACAATCAATCATTCCTAAATGTTTTTATGTCAAAGATATCATTACATAAGTTTGATCAGCAGTAAGAGATCTGAAACCAATTTTGTTGATTAGTTTCAGTAGAGTGTGAAGTGTGCTGATACAATAGTGTGAACGGCAAAGAAGAATGTCTGCAGTTCATATTTTGATCGGTAGACATTGAGGTCTACCAATTCAACTGATAACTTTTAAGGGAGTATGCAGCAGTAATAAAAGTCTGCTGATTCCAATAAAGGTTTAAGCGGGGTTATCATTCTTTTGAACACATGAAAGAAGATAGTTATTAAATAGCTTTTATATTGAATTAAATAATATGTTCAAGAAGAGTGGAAGTTTACTAACTTTTGAGAGCTGAAGGAAGTCAACCAATTGTTGGAGGGTCAATTGATTGTATGAATGATACCAATTTATGAATGATATCAATCATTGAAAGATGATCAGTAAACTTTGAGGTATGCCGTTGTCGAATGAATGACAGAGGAATCGGCATAGATAATGGTCTGCTGATGAAGGAGATCAGCAGTGATTAAGTCTACTCAGGATAGACAGAATTAATAGTTCTTGCAGACAGGAAGTTTGGCTGTAAAAGTATAGAACAACAGACATTGAGGTCTGTCGATACCAATTGAACGGAAAGTATTACAGCTTATATCCTTTGGAATGCCTTGACTTCTGGAAGGATTGACCATAGGTTTCATCGGCATAGAGAACGAAATAACATTGGAGGGAGAGCAAAATGTTTTAAAGAATATTGAAGCATCAACAGCAGTAACAACGGTATATGAAAGATACCAAGTTCTGCAGTTGTCTCCTCCTCACTAGAAGAATATGCTCTTCGAACTCTTGGAGTCTACAGATTACAAGGGTAGAAAAGAAATTTTCTGCAGAATTTCCTTTTTGCCTTGGCAGCTATTAGGAGGTTCAGCTGCTTCATCGGCATAGATTGACTGATCATGCTATTTCTGGAATAGAATACTATTGAGTGAAAAGAGCATTTGGAAGCAAAAATGGAAGATACCAACCTATTCAGTTAAAGTGCTTGAATCACAAAGAAGCAAGTGGCTCAAACTTAGTTAGGCTGACGGTACAGATGCAGGATGACTTTTGCTTCAAGGTCAACGGTTAAGAAGAAGATGACTAACTTTTTAAGGGAAAGAAAGTCATTATGTTCAAGACAATAGAAACATGAGAAAGTTTAAAGCACAGTTGTCATTGAACCAGAGGAAGCAGTAGAGAGGAATAGAATTTGAGGGAACTGCTTAATTCCTCGAAAGGTCATAGTTACAATGGCAGAGATAAGGTCTACCATTGAAACTTAGAGAGACTTGAATTTTGAAGGGAATTAAGATCCATCAAAACATCATGGGTTGAGATGAGATCTATAATTCCTGCTGAATAGTTGCTAGGTAATGCAGTTACTTCATGGAAATCCAAGACTTAAAATTTAACCATATTTCAACGTCATTTCTTCAGATACCAACTGTTGAATGCACAATGTTGAATAGGAAATTTTATAAGTGAGGATTGGTTTGCTGTTGGGTTAACAGCAGAGTTATATTTACTATTTTGAATTCGGAGTCATATATTAAGAAAAGTACAAATATCGAAAACTCAAACAAATATAAGATTTCATGCTATCAAGGAATGATCATACAAAAGCAGATAGACATGAAGTAAAGATGCTTTGAACCAGTTCTCATTTAGATAAAAAATAACACAAATACAAAGAGGATCTAAAGATTACAGAGTTCATTACAACTTCCGATGACTTAACTACTCCTTTTAAACAACTAATCTAAACACATGATACATATCTAAAGATAAGGATGTTATAAGGAGATGTCTATGAAGACCATGGACCCAGATTCAGCTAACCAGTTGGAAGACAGAATACGGGTCCTAGATCGAGGTCGAAAGAGGCAGCCAAACATGATCTCTACATTACGAAGAATGCAGATGAGTAATCCACTTGCCTGCTCTTCCTTCTCCCTTCAGCTATCTCCAGAACCCTAGATGATCACCACTAGCAAGTTGGATTACCTTAAATCAGTCAGCTGCTGTGATGTGTGCTGATCTTTAGGGAGAACCATGTCAGCTAAGGATCACGTAGAAGGTCTACGAGGTCTTGAAGAAGCGGCTGACATGAGCACGATCAAAGGGTTCAGAGAGAGAGAGAGGTGTTAAATGGTTGTTAAGGAAAGTCTTCATGCGAGAAAAATCCTTGAAACAAACCAAACAACTTTCGAAGAATCGGAAGGGTGATTCCAAGTTGTTGAGAAGTATCCTTGATCTAGTGCTAAGAATTATCCTAAGTAACATTTTGGAAGAAGGGGATCTTATATCAGTGTCTATCTGTGGGTCCCAATGGGCACAATAATAAGCTAGAAGGGGGGGGGGTTGAATAGCTTATTGAACACTTAAAACTTTTTAGTAAATACTTTGAAAAGTACTTGCAATCTATTGAAAAGATTGAAGTAGCGGAAGACCTTCAAGGTAGTTGTTCCAGGTCTGCCGATAAGGACTACCGGTAGACCTTTGACAAATTACTTAAGTTCTGCTGTAAACGGATAAAGATAATCAAAGTACTAAACAGTTCAAGTATCAGACAATCAGAAAGGAATAACACAAGTATTTTGGGATGGTTCACACTATAAAGAGTGCTACGTCCACCACCAAGGCAGTCAACCTTGGATTTAAATAATGCACTATATTTTTCACTAGATCAATTACAAAGAATATCCCTAATGGATCGTGTACAAAATATTGACTTGTGTTTGGGGTCTAGGGAATTAAATATCTGTAAATACAAGATATTTAATTCATGCAGAAGTATAGTTAATGAATGTAAACAACAAGAAGTTAAAACAATAAGTGTTGATGAACAGCTTCTTGTTGTTGAGGAGGGCTTCTAGATCTATTGAGGATCTCTTGATTGCACTGAGCTGTAAGACTTGGAGTTATGGAGTTTCAGAGCAATTCTTTAAGTGTTCGATCGATTCTGTACAGTTGTCTCCAGTCTTTAATGGCAGTATTTATAGCAGGTGCATTTCAAAAGATCCGTTGGAGAAGATGAATACTTCAACATCTCTTTTATGTATGCATTAAATGCATGTGGCTGTCAGTCAAGGATTTTCGTCTTCACAGATATCTAGAGCAGGGAATGATTTCTGATATCTTCAAAAAGTGGGCGATTTAGGTGTCAGATCTGAGAGTTGTTGCAGAGTAGGAGAAGATCGCTTTTCTTTCAGACAAAAAGTCTTCCTGCTTTTCGAAAAGTTGCGTTCGGCGGCTTGATGTGTCAGGGAATGTCTTAGATTAATTCAAACAATGATCAGGATAAGTTTGAATTAATCCAATGAGTCATTGCTGGATAGGACACGTCATGAGAGACCAGGTGGACACAAGGTCTGCCGTTTGTAGGCTTTGAGCAGGTCTTCCGGTGAAGCTTGAAGAAGTCTTCCGCTGAACCTGTAAAGTCCTATAAAAACTATACTAGGCAAAGTTTTATACACAGTTACCACGCTAATCGATACGCAGCCCGATTAGCCACTGAAGTATAAAAGTAATATAATGAACTGAACAGATATAAATCTAACATAAGAATTAGAGATGTTAAATTGGGTCGGCCCTAACCCTACCGGGTCAGCCCTATAGGGCCAATGGTTAAACGGGTCATTTAAACGGGCCGCTCAAATTGTGACCCTGACCCTAACCCTGTAGGTCTCGGTTTAATAGGGACATCCCTATTAGACAATTAACAATAATATGAATATACGGCTTAAAAGAAAAAGGAAAGTAAAATGTAGTGAACTGATAATAAGAAGTTGGTGAAATAAAGACTTTAAAATGGCAGTATTATATGACCATTCTTCTTGATAATATCAAGATCAAAATTTGGGCTGTTCAAGCTTGATTCATTAAAGATTGTGATGTTTATGATGTATTTCAAACTTCTCTCAATCAGCTCTTGAACAAGGTTTTAAATAAGACCAGCCCAAGAACCACTTGGTTTATTAGTTTGACTATGAGATTGTTAAACTGAAGCTCATTAGGCAAGCCAGCTTCACATATTCAATCTTGGATTGTTTATATCGAATGACCTTTTGCTAACCTGAACATGAGACGAACTCAAGTAGGTTGGTTTGTTGACAGCCCTATGCACAAACCAACACATGTACACACATAAGTATATCTTGATTTTTATAAAGCCCCAATAACTTAATAGTAGATCTTGAGTTAGACAGAGGTCACAGAGCTAACAATACAGACATACATTGGAAAAGCCCTGGGCATTGTTGCAATGTTGCCTGGCATAGAAAAGCCACCAAGGGCAGGAGTAATCACAGCAAAGTGAGATATTTATCCCAAAAGAAACACTCTAATATCCAGAGCATTTAGCATTGACAGCCCTACGCTGCTACGCACAAACCAACACTAAATCACTAATTAATAATTAATAATTTCTAGGACTGATAATAAGAAGTGAATATCAGAGCATTTAGCATTTAGTTTTGAGCTATCACTAGGACTCCACACTAAATCACTAATTAATAATTTCTAAGTTAGGGTATAATCCTAGAGTACCCATCAATAATAAATACTAATAGAAACCATAAACCAGCACACAACACGCAACACGCAAACTCGTTATGCCGGTCCCGAGGCATACTTGAACATCTCAAAGACAGCTCACTTCCCTCTTGACAAATGTGGGTAAGGCAAAGGCAGCTCTATGAATCTGTTCAACAAAGAAAGGAGATGATCATACAAACAGGCACAAATATGTATGTAGGAGTGTGTGCGTGTGTGTGTGTACTTTTTCTAAGAGCATAGTTCTCTCGTAAGTAATTGGTACAAACAGAAATAAGAAATTTCTGAACTTCCAATTTCTTCCAACTTCCCGTTTTCTATTTCGGAAGGGAAATGAAAAACATAGGTCAGTCATCTTGTTAAAAAAGAACCAAACAATATAAATGGGTTTCTCTCCATTATGAGAGCCAAGTTCAATTTTCTCAATGAAAATTTGAAAAAAAGAGTTGATAACCACTTCATAAGACAGTGAATGAAATAGCTGGCAATAACATCACCCATCAAACACTAGATCCAAGAGAAGATCAAACACTAAAGAGTTGATAACCCTAAACCAGGATCGGTCAGAATACTATCTCCCAACACATAGGTGAACAAGGTCTGCCACAAGTAAATTTACGAGTGAAGAGGCTGACTGGCAACCAAGGACAAATGGACAATATTATTAATGCACATTATAGTTTTTTTTACTAAAGCAGATATCTAACGAAAAGGGAGCAACATAAATAAGAGGAAAGGGGGAAAGCTAAAACCTGAGAATTGTAGAACCTCAGTTCCCTTCTCTGCTTGAGTGCTCCCTCTAACTTCTCAATAGGATTCATAGGATTCTCAAAATCAATAGGGGGTGTAAGATCCCGATTCCCGGTTAGCTTGAATTGCGTGCAATGCTCGCATTTCTTCTTTGGCTGATTGCTCGTTTGGTTGTGAGAGAGTCTAAATGTGTGTGAGAGACCACATTAAGACTAAAACACTTTTAAGATATTTCATATAGTTGTTGACTTGCTAAATTCAAAAGTCGTGACCCGACGATAGTCGAAATGCGACGCGATTGAGAGTTTATTCGGGTTTTGTGTTTTTGACCTCGATTTGGTCCCAGATCTTTACATGATGATTAAATAACATGTTTAGATGTGTTAGACTTCTAATTGGATGTATTCCATAAGTCTCGTGATGTTTTGATGCTTCAAGAATAGCAATTCTCCTTTTCACGTAGTTTGAGATTGAGCCGGGCGATCGTCTCGTCTTTCGGGAGCTTATTTCCCCTATCTGTTGTGCATCATCTGAGAGGCATTCAGTCCTATTTTGTAGCCCTAATAGGTGCTTATAATCATGGGTTATTACCCGTCGATTTGTGGTTTCATTCGACATTTCGTTAGCAAGTTGTTACGTCTTGCGTCGGTTTCGCCCCGGGTTGTTTCGGGTGTTGTTTATGGGAGTTTAGACCTACTTTAATAGTGGTTTGAGAGTTTGATGGATTAATTTAATGTTTGAGGACTTTAAGGGTTCAATTGTGAGCCATTTTGAAGCTTTAAGGCTCGAGGATGCATGCGGGAGAGTCCGAGGCCGAGCAAGGAAACAAGAAAATTTGAAGAGCTGTTTTAGGGAGCAATGCGCTCGCATCATAGGGCCACCATGCGACCGCATGGTGCCCATTCCCTGTTACAGGATTTTTTGTTATTTTTTGCAATTTGCCTAACCTATCCCTACCCAAACCCATCCTAACCCACTCCTAAACTATCCTAACTACCTTAGGGTATATCTTAAGCATCTAATTGAGGTTTGGAGGTAGATTAAGGTGGTTAATTAAAGGGAAACAACCCCACTAATCTAAACCACACCCATTTAGTTTCTATCACATATAAGCCACAAACACACAACTAAAGCCTCCCATATTCAGCCACCACTCCACAAAAACGTGGGAGACACCTTAGAGAGCTTGAGAGAGGAGATTTCTAGGGTTCTTGAGGGTTCAATCTTGGAGGCCATAGTGTGGGACCTTCATTTCTCAAGCTACACCATAGTTTTGAAGAAGGGATTGAAGATAACAACACCCAACACCAAGAATTTCGGGATTGTGGCTTGAGAGGGCTGAACAAAGGTAAGTTTCTACCTCTCTTGTTCTTTCTTTTGGCTCCATTGACCCTAGGGAAACAATCATTCTTGCTAAGCGAGGTCAATGGATGCAATTTCTAGGGTTGTTAGAGATGCCATGAACCCTAGGTTTTCAAATGTTGATATAGATGGGATGAACCTATGTGAGACCTTGATTAGTATGAAATTCATATGCTAAGTGGTCTATTAAACCTTGTTATGTGAATTATTGATGTGTGTTGAGCTTGATTGGCCAAGATACTTGGAAGGAGATTTTGCCCAAATCATGAATTGGCTTAATAAACATAGTTGAAAGCTTGATTAAAATGTTATACATGTATAGTGTAGTATATTAATCCGGGTTGTGTGATTTAACAATGTTTTGGAGAGTGGAATTGGTAAGGTGACTTAAAGGAAATTATGCACAAATTGGCAAATTTGTTCTATGTTACATTGATAAATGTTTTGTTGGGTTTATGTGAGTTCAATGAACTCGGGATGATGACTAATGTTGATAGTTATGAATATAAGGGAAATTGAGACCCATGGCTTCTATGCCCTAATTTTTGGAAGGTGTACATTAGACTCAACAGAGTCATTTTAAGTTTGATAACGTGCTTAACGAACTTGGGTTGAAATCCTACAACGATTGGATTTCGTTTGATTAATATTGTGAAATGTTTAGTCTCCAAACTTTAAATTAAATTATAATTACGATAAACTTTATGGATTTTAGTCTTGGGAATTAAGCCTGAATGGCTAATGGGATTTGGTTGTAAGCTTTAATGAATTATTACGGTGCGGATTTATAAAACACATAAAGAACGAAATGTGTTAGTAAGACTCAATGGAGTCGTTATAAGGCTAATAAAATGATAAAGAGCCTTGGGTTGAAACCCTACAATGTTTGGGTTTGTTTGGGTTGTGTTTGTGCGCATCGGGCTTTTGGTTTGTGTCTAATTGAGACACTCATGTCGTGAAACTTATTAGAAATATATCTTGGGCATGCTTGTTAGAGCATGGGACAATAGAGACCCACGTATGGTCACGAGAATATTTAAGAGAAGATTAAGAAAGAATCCTCTCCTTAAGGATTTTGGTTGCGTGCTTATAAAAGCACTTGTGAGAAAGTGACTACGGAGTAGTCATGATGTTTTTGAGTATGGGGTTGGTGTTATCGATCATGTATGACGATTAGGACTATGATTGAGTCCGGTGTACTTAAAATAAAGACTAAAAATAATGAGTCTTGAATTGTGGATATTTTGAGACTAGCGTAGTAGTCGTTGGTTTGATTTGAGTTGAGGATTATGGAAGACCTCATATTATGTTTTATTAAGCTTGTATGCTATACTTGACTGGTTGATGACTTGAGGAATAATAAGTACCTCAATATGTAGTTTTTGAACTAAACTTGTAAGTTAGTTAAACACATTGGTTATATGCAAATATATGCATTGTTCTTGATACTTGGTAGAGCATTATGTTCTACTTGATTATATGCAAAGATGTGCATGGTTTATGGGATTTCATGGAGCATTATGCCCTATTTGTTTATATGCAAATCTATGCATGGTTTATGAGATTTCGTAGAACATTATGTCCTACGTGGTTATATGCAATTATGTGCATGGTTTATGAGTTGTTGTAGAGCCTTATGTCCTACATGATTTAATGAGCCCGATAATAATGAATTTGGTCTCATTGGTTTATGCAAGTAAATATCTACTTGATCGTTTGGTTTAAAGTCCAGCTGTCGGGTTTGGTTGTTGTGTCGGCAATGGGACGATTCATAGTCTTTGGGAACAATCGCTATGAATCGTTGCATTGGGTCCTTTTTCTCCTCACTATTTGGCCAATAGTGGGATGTGGTCTCGAGAGAGAGCCATCTAGCCTACTTTCAAGCTCCCATTTCTCATCCGGAGACTGGATGAATGAAACGAGTACTCATTAAGGGAAACTGGTGAGTTATGATTATTGGGGACGAAACCCCAGGGTATGATTGATTGGGTATTGAGCCCGGATCTTGGTTGAGATTGGATCTCATGGTAAGTTGGTTGGGTTTTGAACCCGGATTTGATTGTAACGGTTCGATTTACGATTACTGTTACACATGATTATTTATGAGCATTTATATGAAAAATAATATGCTACTTGATTTATGTGAGTTTATGTGCTTTAAAATTTAAGTACATGTTTCATGATGGTATACTAGCATGATACCATGATTTTATATGATTGCACATTATGCCATGCCATGTCATAATATGCCATACGTTGCATTTAGAAACTTACTGGGTCATTATGACTCACTCCGTGTGATTGTTTTCCCTAGTGTGTGCAGTGATCTCGTTAGTACGCGCAGCGGCTTTGGATAGCGATTTCTAGCAGGTGGTCTTCCAAGTCATAAGCTTGGAGCTATTTATTATTATTGTTGTTGTTTTTCAGTGAGACTCGGATGTAAAGTTATGTAGACTTTACTTGGGTAGATTGTAGTATTATGTTAATGTTGTGTATTTGGGAGCCGGTTGTATATCCGAGCTTCTGTATCCTTAGAATTATTTCCGTTGTCATCTCGAGCATGTGTGGCTCGTTTATTCTAGTTTTGGTATTATTGTTGTTCCTTCCTCCGACAGTTTTAGTCGTGAGATTTGGTTGGTGGTGTGGGTCCCAATGAGCACAATAATAAGCTAGAAGGGGGGGGGGTTGAATAGCTTATTAACACTTTAAAACTTTTAAAGTAAGTTCCTTGAAAGTTACTTGCAGTCTATGAAAAGAATCAAGTAGCGGAAGACCTTCAAGAAGATTGTTCCAGGTCTGCCGATAAGGACTACCGGTAGACCTTTTACAGATTACTTAAGTTCTGCTGAAATGGATAATACGAACAAAGAAACTAAGCAGTTCAATAAAATAGACAAACAGAAGGAAATAACACAAGTATTTTGGGATGGTTCACACTATAATGAGTGCTACGTCCACCACCAAGGCAGTCAACCTTGGATTTAAATTGTGCACTATGTTTTCCACTTAGATCAATTACAAAGAATATCCCTAATGGATCGTGTACAAAATATTGACTTGTGTTTGTCTAGGGAATTAAATATCAGTCAGAATACAAGATATTTAATTTGCAAGCGTATATAGTTAATGGAAGTAAACAACAAGAAGAATAAAACAATAAATGTTGAAGAGCAGCTTCTTGTTGTTGACGAGGACTTCTAGATCTGTTGAGGATCTATTGAATGCACTGAGCTGAAAGACTTGGAGTTGTGTAGATTCAGAGCAATTCTTTAAGTGTTCGATTGATTCTGTACAGTTGTCTCTTGTTCCAGTCTTCAATGGCAGTATTTAAAGCAGATGCATTTCAAAAGATCCGTTGGAGAGGACGAAGACTTCAACAGCTCTATTCATAAATGCATTAAATGCATGGGGTCGATCAAGGAATTTCGCCTTCACAGATATCTAGAGCAGATAATCATTTCGAGATCTTAAAAAGGTGGGCGATTTGGTGTCGATCTAAGAGATGAAGCAGGGACTGGCTTTTCTCGCTTTTTCGCATCAAGCCGTATTAAAAGTATTCCCCCGCTGAAAGTTGCTTTCGCGGCTTGACATGTCGTGTGGAATGACTTGGATTAATTCAAATAATATATGGAAATAAGTTTGAATTAATCCAGCCTATTAGCTTTATCCGGGAGAGACACGTAGAAGCATCACCGACACGAGGTCTACCGATCTTAAGCTTTGAGCGTGTCTTCCCAAGTGAAGCCGGAAGGGTCTTCCGCCAACCCGAAAAAGTCCTACAAAACTATACAAGGCAAAGTTCTATACACACAGTTGCCACGCTAATCGATACACCGATTAGCCATCAAGTATAAAACTAATGTAATACCGATCGATATAAATTTAACATAAGAATCAACAATCTCCTCCTATTTATATTCCGGGTCATCATTACTACAAATGAGGGTTTTAAAACAAACTTTTAATAGATAATAGCATGCCCCGAGAAATTTTATATATTAAGTAGTCGGTATACATGCCTCTATTAAACGTAATAACA